>ML419121.1:0-27010 GCA_005239525.1 Nicotiana knightiana | reverse complement strand
GGTGGAGAGGGTGGGGCAGGGGGTAGGGGTAAGGCAAAGGCAAGGGGACCAGTGGAGCCTATAAGTTGAGAATTGGGTCGTGGAACGTAGGGACGCTAACGGGTAAGTATATAAAGTTAACTAAGATTCTCTAGAAGAGGAAGGTCAATATAGCATGTGTTCAGGAGACTAGGTGGGTAGGAACGAGGGTGAAGGACGCATGTGGATTTAAACAGTGGTGCTCAGGTAGCAGGAAGGGTAGGAACGGATTTTGGTTGATAATGATCTTAGAGAGTCGGTGGTTGAGGTTAGGCGGGTGAATGATCGGTTATGGCAATTAATTTAGTGGTTGGAGAGCTCACCCAAAATGTCATTAGCACTTACGCACCCCAAACGGGCTTAGATGAGGAGGTTAAGAGGCACTTTTGGGAGGATTTGGATGAGGTTATGCATGGTATTCCGCCCATAGAGAAGTTGTTTATAGGAGGGGACTTTAATGGGCATATTGGGACATCCACGGGGGGCTATGGTGAGGTTCATGGTGGTTTCGGAATTGGGGATAGGAACGGAGGTGGTACGGCTTTGTTGGACTTCGCTAAGACTTTTAAGTTGGTAATAGCGAACTCTTGCTTTCCCATGATGGATGAACATTTGGTTGCTTTCCAAAACGTGGTGGCTAAGACTCATATTGATTATATACTCCTCAACAGGAGTGATAAAGTCTTGTGCAAGGATTGCAAGGTTGTCCCGAGTGAGTCCCTCGCGTCGCAAAATAGGCTATTGTTGATGGATGTTGGTATCATGATGAAGAGGAAGAAGCGGTTGCATGGGATCGCCCGAGGATCGGGTGGGGAGCCTTGTCTAAGGATAAAACACATGAGTTGTAGGGGAAGCTGAGGGTTATGGGAGCCTGGAGGAGTAGTAGGGACGTGCGTGTTATGTGGTCGACGACAGCAAACTATATTAGGGAGGCTACGAGGGAGGTGTTAGGGGTCTCAAAGAGTTACTCTGGCGGTCATAGAGGAGATTGATGGTGGAATAAAGAGGTTCAAGGAAAAGTGAAAGCAAAGAAAGTGGCATACTTGAAGTTAGTGGAGAGTACAAACGAGGAGGAGAGTAGAGCGAAAAAATCAGGGTATAAGAAGGCTAGGAAGGAGGCGAAGCTTGCGGTCACTAACATCAAGAATGCAATGTTTAGTCGTTTGTATGAAGAGTTGGGGGACAAAGGCGGGGATAAGAAGTTATTCGGTTGGCCAAGGCGCGAAAGAGAAAGGCTCATGATCTGGATCAAGTGAGGTGCATCAAACACGAGGAAGGAAGAGTTTCAATGGATGAGGCTATGATTAAGAGGAGATGGTAGACTTACTTTCATAAACTTATGAATGAAGAGGCGATATAGACATTGTGTTGGGTGATTTGGAGCACTCCGAGAGAAGCCGTGATTTTAGATACTGTAGGCACATTAAGGTTGAGGAGGTCATGGACGCTATGCATAAGATGAACATGGGTAGAGCGACTGGCCGGACGAGATCCCGGTTGAATTTTGGAGGTATGTCGGTAAAGAGGGCCTGGAACGGCTGACCTGGCTGTTCAATGTTATTTTTAAGACGAATAAGATGCCAGAGGAATGGAGATGGAGTACTATGATTCCAGTGTACAAGAACAAAGGTGATATCCAAAATTGTAACAATTATAGGGGTATCAAGCTGCTTAGTCATACTATGAAAACTGTGGGAGAGGGTGGTGGGGGCGAGGGTGAGGAGGTCAGTGTCCATATCTGAGAACCAAATCGGATTCATGATCGTTCAATTACGGCAGCTATTTATCTTATCCGGAGGTTGGTGGAACAATACAGGGATAGGAGGAAGGATTTGCACGTGGTGTTTATTGACCTAGAAAAAGCAGGCGACAAGGTCCCGAGGGAGGTTCTTTGGAGGTGTTTGAAGGTAAAAGGTGTTACGGTGGCATACATTAGTGTGATTAAGGACATGTATGACGGAGCCAATAATCAGGTTAGGACAGTAGGAGGAGACTCGGAGCATTTTTTGGTGGTTATGGGGCTACACTAAGGATCTGCGCTCAGCCCTTTCTTATTTGCACTAGTGATGGACGCTCTGACGCACCATATTCAAAGGGAGGTGACATGGTGTATGTTGTTTGCGGATGATATAGTTCTGACTGATAAGACGCGAGGAGGTGTTGACGAGTGGCTGGAGGTTTGGAAATAGACCCTTGAGTCTAAAGGATTCAAGTTGAGCAGGACTAAGACTGAGTACTTGGAGTGCAAGTTCAGCGAAGTTACGGGGGGAGTGGACACCAACGTGTGGCTTGATTCACATGCCATTCCTAAGAAAGGAAGTTTTAAGTACCTTGAGTCGATTATCTAGATGAACGGGGAGATCGATGAGGATGTCACGCACTGTACAAGGGCAGGTTAGATGAAATGGAGGTTAGAATTTGGCGTTTTGTGTGACAAGAAGGTGCCCTCGAAATTTAAAGGCAGGTTTTACAGAGCGGTGGTTAGACATGCCATGTTATATGGGGCAGAATGTTAGCCAGTTAAGATTGACCATATCCAGAAGATGAAAGTAGAAGAAATGAGGATGTTGAGATGTATGTGCAGGTATACGAGGTTGGAAAAGATTAAGAATGAAGATATTCAGGAAAAGGGGGTGTGGCTTCCATGGAAGATAAAATGCGGGAAGTGAGGCTTGGATGGTATGGGCATGTGCAGAGGAGAAGCCTAGATGCCCCGGTTAGGAGGTGCGACCGGTTGGCTCTGATGGGTATGAGGAGAGGTAGAGGGCGGCCAAAGAAGTATTGGAGAGAGATGATTAGGCAGGACATGGCGCGACTCCAGCTCACCGAGGACATGGCATTTGATAGAAAAGTATGGAGTGAGAGCATTAGGGTTTTAGGTTAGTAGGTAGTGAGCATTTTTCTGCTCCGTTCTGTGTGTAAGTCTAGTCGGTCAGTGTCATATGTAAGTATGCTAGTGGTACATGTTGTGCTTGTACTATTTTCTAGGACCTTGTCACTGCACTGACTATTGATATTGCTTTTCCAGGTTTGTTTTCTGATACTTAGCCCGTTGGTATTATCTTCCTGGTTATGGTATTGTTATTATTCTATTGTCGCTTTTCATCTTCTTGTGCCGAGGGTCTATTGGAAACATCTTCTCTACACCAAGGTAGGGGTAAGGTCTGCGTACACACTACCCTCCCCAAACCCTACTTGTGGGATTATACTGTGTTGTTGTTTTTGTATATTATATCGTAACTAATTTAAACAGTTTTTCTTTGTTATTGAATACAATATTCATTTATGTTAATTAAAAACAAGATTGTATACGGGTAAAATCGGGGATAGAGCATACCCCGATTTCTCGGCGAAGAAAACGGAAGAAGGGCATGGACGCACGAGATTGAAATCGAGGCCGGGAACCTTTCGTATCGAGACCCGTGAAACAAGAATGATGTGTTCATCACTGGGCATGATAAAACAATGCTCCCCCATTTTAATTTCTTAAATACTTTAAATATTTCGAATTATAAAATTCTTCATATAATATTTAATAATTTTAACAATATCTTCTTATTTCAAAAAATTATCAATTTCTAAATTCATCCTAAACATTAAATAATTTAATCGTCATGTACTACCGCCACTCCACTTACGATACATACGAAGTAAGTAAATTTTGCCAGATTGGATTATCATTAATACGTCCAACTGTTTTGACGTTTTTGCCCCTCAACTTTGAGCCCAAAAAAACAAAGCAACATCAGCTTTTTTACCGTTTAGTGATTAGATTACGCTTCTCGAGGCAAAAGCTGTTAGTAACATTGACGGCTCGCTCAGTCCGCTTTCCGTCTCCCGTCTCCTATATAAAGACTAAATTCCCATTTCACACTAATTTCGACAAACACGCCATTTTCTTCGCCCGATTCTCTAAATCCTCTCTCCAGATAACCATGGCGATTCGAGCCGCGATTTCCGGTCGTTCCCTCAAGTTTAGCTCGTCGGTCGGAGCGCGATCTTTGTCGTCGTTGTGGCGAAACGTCGAGCCGGCTCCTAAAGATCCTATCCTCGGCGTTACCGAAGCTTTCCTCGCCGATCCTACTCCCCATAAAGTCAATGTTGGCGTTGTGAGTTTTTTTTTCCCTCTTTGTTTTGCTTCATTTTCCACTTCATTTCGTGTAACCAAGGATTTAGCTTACTTGACCATTTCGCTATACTTCATAGGTCATAGCTGTAAAAAAATAGTTTTACTGTGACGAATCATCGACATATGGATACAGAGTATTCTAACATAAGTTGATCTCAATCGCTTTGGGATTGAGAGAGAGTTTATTGATTTAATTTTCGTATGCGTTCCACTTTTTTCAACTTGATCTATTTAAGAAAAAAAATTGAAAAAGATTTGACCTTTTTTCTTAAATTATTTCTTTTATAAAAATTGCTTTTTGCGATTATTATACAGGGAGCTTACAGGGACGACAATGGAAAACCCGTGGTACTGGAGTGTGTCAGAGAAGCAGAGCGGAGGATCGCTGGCAGTTTCAACATGTGAGTGCTTCTCCTGATTTATTCAATTTTTTCTGTTATTTATTTGTAATTAACTACGATTACGTTAAATTTGATCTATTAGAAAATATAAACTTGAGTCAGTAAGATTACTTTTTTTTTTCGAAGAGTTTGAGATGTAAAACCCAGGTCGAATGCACTGGGATTTTTAAGTAGTTTGTACAAATATGTTCTTTTATAGTTTTTTAAAATTTCCTGTATACACACACACATGTAATTAATTACCTACTGATCTAGGATTTATAGGTAGTTCGGAAAAATATATTTTCAATATCGTTTAAGAATTTCCTGGGTGTGTGTAATTAGTTTGAGTATGAGAAAATGGGTGCATGTGCACCACTGCTTACGCTAGGGATCAGCTTCTAAATAGCTGGTGGTGAGTCTGGTGAGTGGTGACTGTTCTTTATTTTCAGTTACTGTAGCCACAAATTGTTGCTTATTGATTAAGTATAAATAAACGAATGTATTAGTGAGTGCTTATTAGTTATTTGTATGAAGCATCTTTTTTAAATCTACAGAAATGGGTGGTCCGATATTTTCCACCGTCAGTTCCTCTAACTAGTTTGATTCTTTGGGACTTTTTCTTTGTATTCTCACGTTTACGCCTAGTGGATGGTGCAGATGGATTTCTTTACTAATTCTCTCTTCTGCGTTTGCACAGCTTTCTCCCAAGATAAATTATTAATATCAAATTGACCTTTGGATAGTTCAATGGTGTTTAACTTTTTCAAATATTGCCCCTCACATCCCATTTTATATTATGAAGTTTGAAAAGTTTAACTAGACATGCTGTAATAAATATTTTATTTGACTTGTGTATTTTATTCATTGTGGTAGGAGAAAGTATTAAAATAACAAGTGAAAAGTCTGTTTTATGGATAAAGAATATTACGTCAAGTTTGAATTTGAAATTTTGAATTGATTTGCTTCTTTAAATTATGAAACCGTCTGTGAGAATATTATTAGCACTCCATTTGTCTCATTTTATGTGAAGGCATCTGACTTTGCACAAAGTTAAAAAATATAAAAATACTTATGACATGTAAGTTTGATATATGCAAAGTACCATAGTTATCCTTTTAAGCAAGGGATAGTGAGAGTTTAACATTTCCTTTTGTTCTCTCTTCTTATAAAAGAATGAATTTTTGTATGGAGTGGGTCCCAACAAGTCATTCATTAAGGTTAAAACGGGGATGCTAAGATTACTAATTTCCAGAAAGAGAAAGATTTCACTCTTCTTGGACAGGCTAAAAATGGAAAGTGTGTCACATAAAATGAGACAGAGATAGTATAAGTTTGTCAAACATTTTGTGACTTCCTAAAATAGAAAGTGTCCTGGGATGGGGGAGAAGTACGTTATCTGTTCTCAAGAAAGTGTGCATCATGTGATACTATGTGGATAGTTTAGTTCACATGTTGACAATTCATCATTTATCAGGGAATATCTTCCTATGGGAGGTAGTGTCAACATGATCGAGGAGTCACTGAAGTTAGCCTATGGGGAAAACTCAGACTTGATAAAAGATAAGCGCATTGCAGCAATTCAAGCTTTATCTGGGACTGGAGCATGCCGAATTTTTGCAGACTTCCAAAGGCGCTTTTGTCCTGATTCACAGATTTATATTCCTGTTCCTACATGGTCTAAGTAAGTGTATTCTTCTGCTTCTCGGCATCTCTACATCATCCTAATTGATCTTCCGCAATTGGTTTTTGCACATTAAAACATGAGTATGCAAATACCTTCAAAATTTTCTAATTTCCTGTCATTACTAATATAAAATTCTTGGCAGTCATCATAACATTTGGAGAGATGCTCATGTCCCTCAGAAAACGTATCATTATTATCATCCTGAAACAAAGGGGTTGGACTTCGCTGCACTGATGGATGATATAAAGGTAAGAAAACATATATTTGAGGTTGTTTTCCATGATGGTTGGTTCTCCTGTTTGATGATATAGCGTCCCTCCTCAAGTGGCAATTATGTGTCCTATCCTGACGTAGTTCAATTTTCATTGACATAGAATGCCCCAAAAGGATCATTCTTTCTGCTTCATGCTTGTGCTCACAATCCTACTGGGGTTGATCCTACAGAGGAACAATGGAGGGAGATCTCACACCAGTTCAAGGTAATGATTTTGTATATTTTGTCTCTCCTTTTTCTTGCCCTAAGTCACATTAAATTTATACACTGGTTCCAGGTGAAGGGACATTTTGCTTTCTTTGACATGGCCTATCAAGGATTTGCTAGTGGGAATCCAGAGAAGGATGCTAAGGCAATCAGGATATTTCTTGAAGATGGTCATCCGATAGGATGTGCCCAATCATATGCAAAAAATATGGGACTATATGGCCAGAGAGTTGGTTGCCTAAGGTAAACTACCACTCCCACTATCATATCTTATTTGCCCTAGTTACAATCTGGAGAGTCAAACTAACTTTTTGTTAGACCATAGTCGGTCTATTTTTCAATGTTCTAATTCCAAGAGCAGTTACTACTGTTTCATGTAAATTCGAGATTAATTAACTTTTTATTATACCTCATTTTCTTCATTTAGTAACTAAGTTTACCATATATCATATTTTTCATATTATCAATATGTAGAGAGAATTATTTATTTATATAGTTTAAATTTATTTAGAAAAAAATGAGTTCTTTCCGATAACTTCAGTTCATTTCCACCTCAAAGTCCAACTCGACGAGAAAAACAGAATTTTGCTAGTTAAAACTTGGATCGAACGATTATTTAGAATAAATCGAGTTCTTTCCGATAATTTCAGTTCATTTCCACCTCAAAGTCCAACCCGACGAGAAAAACAGAATTTTGCTAGTCAAAACTTGGATCCAATGAAGAGCACCAAAATTTTGGTTTTAAATTACAAAATAATGTCTACTCTAGGTTTTTGTCCTATTCAGGTGATTTTACAGTCTTAAAATAAGGCATCAATCAATCCCAAACTAGTTTGGTTCAACTATATAAATCTCCGTTCCTATTTCACGGCATTGGGCCCATTGCACTTCAATAACGGTAAATAAGACAAATTAGGGGTTCTCTAAGATTAGAGATTCCGTATTAAAATCTCATACTTATATCTACATTGTCACACAACTCTGACCTAAAAAAAAAAAGGACTTCTAGCAGACACCAGACTTAATGTAAGTGTAACAGCAACAACTAAGTTTTAATCCAAACTAGTTCGTGTCGTTTATATGAATCCCTTGCTTCCGTTGTTTAGCACTGGAGGCATGAAATAGAAAACTTTTCTTCTGATTTGAATCTATTATTAAATTAACGAGGAGAAAAAATTGTATTACTTGTTGGTATATCTTATTTGTTGTTTTAAACACACACAAAGCCCTCTAATACTTTTGCTGAGATGCTTCCGCAATTCACTGCAGTGTGGTTTGTGAGGATGAAAAGCAAGCAGTGGCAGTGAAAAGTCAGTTGCAGCAACTTGCTAGGCCCATGTACAGTAATCCACCTGTTCATGGCGCGCTCGTTGTTTCTACCATCCTTGGAGATCCAAACTTGAAAAAGCTATGGCTTGGGGAAGTGAAGGTAATGTGGTTAGAACGAGATAAAGATTTATAATTGTATAACTATCACTGGTATTTTGACGACAGATAGGAACTAGGAACCTTGCTATTAAAGATATTTTCTTGCCTTAATTTTGAAAAAGGGGAATTTTCTCGCTTTTTTGGAATGTATGAGATTTGGATAGAACTGTCACATAGAAATGCTGTACCATTTTCTGCTACTCACATGGAAAAGATCTTTTTCTTTCGCTGATCTGTTTAAGCACCAATTTTCCAAAGCTTTGTTGTCCAATCTTTTCAGCCGCAGAAATAAGTGTAAACCAGTCCCAAACTTAAATAAGCTTTCATTGCGTGGTAGTGTCAGCCGCTTAAATTGGTCAGTGCAGCCATTAACTGTTTTCTTCATGGGGCCTGTTAACCTTGTATTTCTCCAAGGTCAAGTTGTTGGTGCTGTGGCTGCTGTTTAGCTTTGTACTCATTATCAGAGCATCATATGTTAAACGAAAAGGTTCAATGACTAAGAGTTTTTTTTTTCCAGGGCATGGCTGATCGCATCATCGGGATGAGAACTGCTTTAAGAGAAAACCTTGAGAAGTTGGGCTCACCTCTATCGTGGGAGCACATAACCAATCAGGTATTGAAATCAATGACTTCTGTTGCGTTCTATACTAGTATATAACTATTAGAACATTATGGTTCACCTATTGCCCCATTAATATTCGATACTGCCTACAGATTGGCATGTTCTGCTATAGTGGGATGACACCCGAACAAGTTGACCGTTTGACAAAAGAGTATCACATCTACATGACTCGTAATGGTCGTATCAGGTATATTCATTCACTCACCAATTTCTGCTTAATGCTCCGGTGCTCTTGTACGAGTTATATCTCATTATTTTTTCCACTATGTGTTTTGTATGTGCAGTATGGCAGGAGTTACTACTGGAAATGTTGGTTACTTGGCAAACGCTATTCATGAGGTTACCAAATCAGCTTAATGTCTGAAATCATGGATTCAGTTTGAATAACCAGCAGTGGAAGGCTGTGGAAACGAAATCAGATGTCTGAATATCGAGATTCATTTTTTCCCCTATCGTTTTCTCTCCTTGTAGGATGGACACTGTTGAATTCCTTTTTTTCTGATGGGTGAGTGAATTGAGGAAACATGTTCCAATAGTTAAGTTAAAATAATCATACTGACAGAGGAACGAATAGGGACTTGATTCTGGGAGAATTTTGAGGTGTAGAAGCAGACTCATTATATAGCAATGTTGAGGTGGAGAAGTTTCTCTGTTGTATAATATGTCATTCTAGGATACATCCAGTAATATAACTAGCACAACCCGGCACCATTTGCCGTGAGGCAACTCATCCAATATTCTAGGTTGCATCAACTGAACTTCATTTGCCTTAAAATCTCAGTTTTCTGGTTTTGTTCAACATTTCTACTGTTTGAGTAAAGCAGAATTTGGAAGAAAAAACTCACCTTTTTCAACTCTTTAACTATATCTGGAAAAGGATCATGTTTAAAAAGATGCACCTTCTATAATTTACTTCAACTAAACTAGCTTCATTTTGAGATATTTCTTGGTCAAGGACTCAAGGGTAATATAGCTGAAACAGTCGTCTCGTAACCAGCAGTGTTATGGCATGCTAAGTATTTGGCATCATTTTGTCAGCTATCCTATTAAACAGCCTTTGCGACATTGAGCTTGGTCCAAGTGGTATTTGAATCAAACTCACTTAAGAGCATATAACTATTAAGAAAATCTGACTTCTGCTCTCTACATACTTGATTCTTCTTTTAAAATGTCCATTTTTCTTCCTTCATTCTTTGACTGTTGGGTTTCCTAGTAATAATTTTCCTCTACTAAAACACAACTACTATGAAACTTGAGAAATCTAGTGTCATATTTTAAATTTTATTTGTACCCGTATAAATTTAACCATCAATAGTTTAAGAAAAAAAATCAAATTTATCCTTAAGGGGGAAAAAAAAAAAAAAGCACAGAGAGAAGGATATCATTTGCTCCAGACACTGGAGAACATAAAAAAGAGCAAAAGGAACTGCATGTAAATATAAATACCCACAACTAATAGCTACAAATCCTAATGTCTTGTCAAGGAAATCTGCCTAACTAGACATTACAATATTTATCATTTTATACTCCTATCTGAAATTTTCTTATCAAAACAATATACAGAAGCGGCAACAAGTCTGCTATTAAGATGACATAGTAGCAGGATCACTTCCTTGCAAGCCAAGCAGCGACTATACGCATACAACTTACAGGCGTACATAGCTGCTGGTTAAGCCAAAATGCCAGGTTACACTAAATCCACAAAGCCTCCCTCTACCTTGATACACCAGCTTTATATTTCATTAGGACAATTACGTCGCACCGGGATAGGGAAAATTCAAACCAGTTTGCCTCCACACATGCTCAGGGATCAGCTTGCTTACCAAATCAGGTGAAGCTCCAGTTAACTGCAAGCAACAGGCAGACACAACATTTACTTTCGTGGTCCACATCTTTGCAAGGGAAATTTAATCACAAAGAAACAAAAGACCGGTCCATGTATGTTGAACAACCCACTAGTAGAAAACAAGAGCCCACCTAGTTGACAATGGGAATAAATACCCAATGCCTGCCTCATACAAAATTATATACACACACACATGTGTGCGCGAGACCGTGTGCGCGCAATTCTTGAGAGAAGGCTCATATTGGATAATAACAGGAACCTTTTTCTAATGGTTAATGTTTCTGATAATAAGTTGTGAAGCCAAAATTATTATCTTGATGTTTAAAGATCAGCTAACTATTGGAAAATGGAACCAACCAGAGATGAATTCTCACGACAACCAATCACCAAAACATGTTCTATTGAATAGCTCCACAATAATAACAACAACAACAACAACAACATACCCAGTAAAATCCCATTAGGTAACTATAAATATGAATACTTAAGATTCATGCACGTGCAGACAATTTTTAATACTCACGTTTTGAAGCAGAGGAAGTACAGATGAATAGAAGTGATTGTTATTTGTTAGGAAAAGGACAATGAATTATCAAAAAAAGGAAAAAAGAAAATGAACGACAAGACGTATGACGCACTTAAAAGTACAAGAAAAAAGAACACACAAAAATCATGAGCTAATATGTAACGCATCACTTTCCGGTATTATTCACTTTTGAAAATCTTTTCCTAAAAGGACTTACTTTAAAAGTTCCTTTCCTGTAATTACCACTTCACACGAGAAAAACATTTGCTTCCCCACTCCCAACTCAACACTTTCGTTTTCGTTTATAACAAACATCATAATAATGGATAAGGAAAAACAATGCTCTAATTGACAAAATAAATCTTTTGATGGTTGTGTAGAATTGCATAACCGTAAATTCAACCAGAGAGCCAGCAATTCGTCAAAAATTCAAAGATAAGGTCAGACAGAATAGTTAAATAGTAATGGACAAATATAATTATAATAGTAAAGGAACAAAAGATTTCGGGAAACATACTTCCTGTTTGAAGTTAAAAAGAGGTGGAAATGGACGTCCATTCGGGAGACGAGCATTGGGCTCACGAAGCTCATCAAAGAATGGATGAGCACACGCTTCTAGCTGCAAGGAGTAAAAGCAGGTAAATAGAGTGATATAGCAAATGTTTTGAAGATGATACAACAGTACTTTAAAGTCTATCACTTGCACAAGAGGAAATAAAGCTGCAAAAAGCAATTCCATCTTGTGACTAATGCCTAGCTATATGTCACTGTCCGATTGCTTTTCACATAGAGAGAATGAGACAACTTACCGCGGTACAGCGAAGACTTGGTGAATATTGGAGAAGCCGTGAAGCAAGATCAATTGCTTCAGGGGGCATTCTTTTGTGGAATACCTGAAAATATGGAAGTTTTTTAGCTCTCTTTTCAATAAAATCTGATCCTAGGGGTAGTTAACATATAAATATTTCAACAACAATATGACCTAATTCAGAATAACTACTAAAATATAATAATGCACAATACCTTGTGCCAAGGATGAGCTTTTCTCTGTGGGAATCTGAAATCCGTGTAATTTGGGTTCATACATCGAATTTCTTCTCGAGTAGGAGTACCAAGGACCTGTGACGAGGTCTCGCATTAGTAAAAAGAGATCCATGTAAGTGTTATCAGGATTATTAGAATGTCCAAAGATGAAAGTACAAAGACACACCTTGATAATCTCTACAATTTGGTCTACAGCATTTTCGCCGGGAAAGAGTGGCTGTCAAAGTATATGATTAATGAAAGCTCAATAAAGTAACAAACTCCAATGAAATAATATATAAGAAAATTATCCACTTGAAAACAAAGTTATAACACAAACCTGCCCCAGAAGAAGCTCAGCAAGAACACATCCCGCTGACCAAATATCAATTGCTGTTGTATATTCTGTGGCACCAAATATGAGTTCTGGAGCTCTGTAGTAGCGAGAGCAAATGTATGAAATATTTGCTTCACCATTCACCTGTGCATGGGAAAGTCTTTTAGTATTAAAATGCAACAAAATGAAATGGTTCAGTTTAAATGTTATGCCCAAATTATTCTCCTGAAAAACATACCAGGACTTTTGCACTTCCGAAGTCACAAAGCTTGACTTGATGGGTCAGAGGATCAACCTTCAAACGACACACAATATAGATTTAGGTCTACAGTATCATACAATAGGCATAAAGTGGATTCCCCCTCACATACAATAGGAGTAAAGCAGATTCGCATTCACATACCAGAAGATTTTGTGGTTTCACATCTCTATGGCAAATTATTGGAACATTATGAATGTAAGCCAGCCCCCTGAATATCTGACATACAACTTACTTTATTAGGATCACATAATATCCAATTGCAGAAGAGGCACAGAAAATAAAGGAGGAGAGAAGTAAACCTGATACATATAAAGTTTGACATAGATGAGTGGCATCCTTTGGTTTGAATTGCTATAGTGCCTTAAAACCTTGTATAAACTTTCAGGGACATAATCCATGACCAAATTAAGGAAAAGTTCGTCTCTACTTGTCGTGGAAAAGAAGCAGTGCTTTAGAGAAACGACATTTGGGTGATCCATCAAGCGCATCAGCTGTAGTTCACGATTTTTATACCGTTTATCCTGCAAAACCTTCTTTATGGCCACGGTCTCTCCAGTTTCCAAGCATTTTGCCTAGAGACAGCAATGCTAGGTTACTCTATGTACAAGCGGACTGATTCAAAGTAATAATTAAGTTAACCCACAAACCTGAAACACTATTCCAAATGATCCTGTACCGACAACACGCTCTGCCATGTAACTGATGGTCTGCAGAAAATAAATATGAACAAAAGTGTCAATATTTCTGAAAAAAGCATGTTTAGCAAAGGAATGAAATCGCAAAAATATCTCATCAGATTCTGTCACTTAAACCATCAAAAGCGTTGACACCAAAGATTAGAATCATCAATTTCCCCAGATTAAAATCCCAATATTAATGAACCAGGAAATTACAAAAAAATGAATTTCCAAACGAATAAGAACCAAAGAAACTGACATATATCAGGTACACACCCTTTTTGGTTCTCCATTCTTGCCTCCAATTGTGGTTGAAATAATGTGACCAGTGACAGCACCATTACCCTCAACAGCGGCAGCTGACATTTCCTACAATGCAAAACAAGCAAGGTCAATTGCAATGCCAAAAGAACTCCATCTCGTTTAGAAAATAGTAAGACCCCATCATTACCATAGCCTGTCAGACGACCTTACAAAATCGTTCAACAGAAACAGAAAAACAACGAATGGCATAAAACATAGGCTTTAAGAAGCATCACATGGTAGAGGCTTGTAACTGAAACAATTACACTATTTAAGGAGAATCAGCCATGACCATTCACATGAAGCAAACCCTATGAAAGATTGAAGCACAATTTACCTAAAGATGAAGAAAAGCAGCTAAAAAGGCTTTTCATAAAAAGAGACTTGCAAGCAACCTAATAAAATTTAAGAATACCTGTCCTATATAATTCCCAACACACAAACAAGATAAAAGGGTAAAAGAGCCACCACCCACCATAAAAAACCTCATGGATCTAACTCAAAATGTGCACTTAATACGAAACCCCAAAATCAGATACACTAGAAACAAGTACTAGTATAGAGCAAACAGCAAGAAAATCAAGAGTAATATTTTGGTAAATAAAACCAAAAAATATGAAGCGGAAGCTACACAAAGTTACAGTTTTTAATATGTTCAAGAGCTAAAAATAAAGATGTCCAAAAGGAAAAGAAAACTAAAAACAAAAACACTTTCTGCTTCTCTCATTTTATTTCGGAAATACATTATTTTCCCCAGTAGCTGAAGAGCACCTCACTTTAATCAACTAACCCAAAAAGTCGATTCGCCGGGAAATTCTCCGGCGATATCTCCGACGAACATTCCGGTGATGGAGAAGGCATGAACTCAAAGCGATCGAGCTAGATCGAAGCACAAAGAACAAGAGCAATAACAAGGACACAGAGTGTTGAGTATGTGGTCATGGGAAAAAAGGTAAAAGTACCTGGTCGGAATCCGTTTGCGGTCGCACGCCGGCGACGGCGACGGCGACGGCGGGCCTAACGGCAGCTGCTGCTCCTAGGTCACGATGAGCATTCTGCTGATGCTGAAGATTTTCCGGTGGATTATGGTGCTGCTGAGGTAGCAGCGGTAACGAGGCCATGTGCTCTTCCTCTACACTCTGCTTCTTTCTTTTCTTCTTTCTCTAATTGCTTCCCCCTTAACCCCACTACTACTACTACTGCTGCTGCTACTAAGCTGTTATTGCCCAAACAATAGATAACTCTTGTCTTTTTACATTACATTAATAACTTTTTATTTTTTTATTTTATTTATTAAATTTTTCCTTTATAAAAAAATGGGGATGAGAATTCAAGGCTCAAGATCAAGCTAGCCAACTAATTCAACTATTAATTATTCAACTTTTTATTTGATGTAAATAAGTGTTCGAATAATTTTCTTATTTCGGATTAATTAATATGGACACAACCTAGTTTAAATTCCAAATGTCAATTAGATACTAGAAATTAAGCTAGCGTTTGGATATAGATTTGATTGAAATTTGAAAAAAAAATATTTTTAGAAAAGGTAGAGGGCGGCCTAAGAAGTATTTGGGAGAGGTGATCGGGCGAGATATGACGAGGCTTCAGATCTCCGAGGACATGACACTCGATAGGAAGCTGAGGAGGTCGAACATTAAAGTTGTAGGTTAGGAGGTAGTTGAGCATATTTAGTCTACCCGTCTTAGGCTAGGCTGATAGGATTTAGCCTTAGACTGTTAGTGGTCAGTTTACATTACTCTTCCGTTTTTATAGTGTCGGGCCTTATTTACTGGTTATTATTTCAGCTTTTCATTTGTGCACTAGTTCTTGTTATGTTATTATTTTTATGGTTTTTTATTGATATATTGTCTCTTTTCGTCTTATTGAGCCGAGGGTCTATCAGAAACATACTATCTACCCCATCGCAGTAGAGGTAAGTTTGAGTACACACTACTCTCCCCAGATCCCACTTGTGAATTATATTGGATCGTTGTTGTTGTTGTTGAAGTTACGTTTGTACATACATTTTATTTGAAAAAGAATTGAAATTTTGTGAGTGGAAAAAAAGATTTTCGCTCAAAAACCAAATAGAATCCCATGAACAAAATAACGTTTTCAAAACAATTGTTTTTTAAAAAAAGAGTTCTATGTCTAAATGCAAGCTAAAAATTCACCAATCAACATTAGAAAAGCCCTATCCGTTTATGAATTTTCTAAACGTACTCATTTAAGCATGCTTTACGTTTATCCCATAATTAATTATTTTATAATCCCGAGATAATTAATTCTGAGATTATTATACCATAATTTTCTCTCAATCAAACATAAGATAAATTCTTTTTAAAATTTAATTTCAAAATTAATTATCCATTATCTCTCATACCAAACGAGCTCTTAAAGTTTTAATTAGGATTACCATATACTCTATCCAAGAGAAAAAAATATACTGCTGGATATCTCTGTCTATTTATTGCAATTTTAGACATCATTAGTGCGTCATCAACTTCAATTGTCCTTTTCTAAAAATGTATATCTGCTAAGGCGTACAGTACAACACAGTCTTTTGAACTTTTAGCTTTTTTGACTAGCAATAGTGAATATAAATTTTAGCTCTTTCATTTGGATGTGGGTGCATGAATTAGCTTTACACTTTCAACTCCAATCATTAAAAAGAAAGCACTATGCTAGTAGTTTGTCCCTCAAAATAATATATTTGGGACAAAAAGTCTTATTGACCGCTTTAAATAGATTTTTTATTTAATCCTAAGTTATTTTTGCTACTTTTTATTTTATATTGTCAAAAAAGTATTAGAAAAATAATTTTTCGTAATGTAATATTCCTTTTTTCCATCCCAAAAATGATAAACAAGTGCATGGTAGCTAAAGGTGGATGCAATTTCGTTATGAATTCAGCTGAGTCTAATATTTCGATACAAAATATGAGTACAATCAAACCTCTCTATAACATCATTGTTTGTTTCGAATATTTTTTGATGTTAGAACAAAGTGTTACTATAGAGAACATATATTATAATATAACATAAGAATTGGTTCCGAAAAAGCTTGACTTTTATAGTGAAGTGTTGTTATATAGGGATGTTGTTAGAGAGGTCTGACGTAAAAGATCACAAATGATTCAATTAGTACATATTGCAACAACAACAACAACATATCCAGTATAGTCCCATAAGTGAAATTTGAGAAGGGTTGATTGTAGACCCTCGGCTAGTGTTGGGCATATATCAGGTAAACGGATAGTCCGAATCGAAAAAAGTTTATTGAGTTATCAGTATCTGGTTATTGGATTAACGATTTGGTAACGGTTTAATATTTTTTCACTATCGAGTTATAGGCACGGGTCTCGATTTATCCAATTTTATTAATAGGTTAACAGATAACCCAATAAGAATTAATAAAATTACGACTTACTTTATAAGCGTTAAGTATTTAAGTACATTTAAGGCTTCAGACCTTCAGTTTATTCACGTTTTCTCCAAACTTTTCGCAGTCGCAATCCGCACTCTTCATTCTTCAAATCTTCACAGTTCACTGTCTTTATTCCATAAACGGTAGAAGTTGTATTTGTGCAATTAACAAGGGAATTTGGTTTAGCGGACCAAACTATAGCTGTGCTTGGAATCTCACTATGCAAATTTCAGTGATTGAAATCCAGTCCATGTGCCTATACACTGTGCCTCTTACCGCTAAATTGAGTTATCTTATCGGGTAAATCGATAACCGAACAGATAACGATTGATAACCGATAATCGATAATTAATATCTTATCGGTTCGGTTATCAATTTAGCATATGTATAAACCGATAACCGATATGTTAAACTGATACTATATATAACAAATCGAACTGACGGATGCCCACCCCTACTCTCGGCTCAATAAGTACATATTATGAACTTATAATTTTAAAAATTAAAATGCGTTAAACTAAGAATTTGAAAAGTTAAATTCAGCAAGTTTAAACAGTGGATCTACCTCTACGATGACGAGGAATGATGAAGTGGAGTTGGACAATATAATAAACCTTTTAGATACTTTAATTTCAAAGGCATTTCAGATTTTTATCAATCAAATAATCCATTGAAATTGTAGTAGTTGGTGTATTTTCTTCAACTTTTTGTCGCCTTTGTGTTTCGCATATTTTATTTGGTGACCTTTTTTACAAATATTATACATACATTTGTTTAAATGTCTTAATTTATCCTAATAATTAATAAATAGAGCTAGCTTGTAATTAAGTCTTTTCCTCTTATGGCGTCCGGGCAAAAACATTCCAAAGTACATAGGACGAAATCATATTAGTATTGCATGTGATGTGTTTTGGAAAAGTCACTATTTGTTTAAAGAGCCATTAATGTTTCCTTCTCTTTATTTTCTTTTTTAGCAGAAAATAATGTTATTTAATGTATATTTTTCTTGTGGAATTTTTTTTTGTTAATTAACCTTAGAATAAAATAGGAACACCAAGAGGCAAGAGCTAATGTTGAAACTACGTTAACCATTATGTTATAAACCTCACGGAAGAACCTTGAGGATTAATACTCTTAGAAACCAATAATGACTTTTGGTACTCTCAAAATTAACTCTCTCTGTGCTATTTTAACGATCGTTTTAGCTATTTTCACTTCATTAAGAAAAATAATAAATAGTACAAGATAGTTTATTAAATTACTCCTACTAAATGCTTTCTGATAATTGAGGAATGTTAAAAAGAACTACTACTTCTGTAATATTAAAGATATAGTTGAAATTTGAATACAATTAATTAATTTTGATCTTAAAATCCTAAAGTAATAATTATTTTGGGATAGTAAATTCATGGGAAACTTAATTGGATAGAGATGAGCAGACTTTATAAGAACAAGGAATTAAGACCAATGCATTAGGGGACGAGTCCATTCCATATGCCATAACAATGAGCCTGGGACCTATATATATATATATATATATCCTAGTTGGCAAAGATTTGGACTAGTTTAATCAACAACATGAGACTCTATTTTTAAACCCTATTTAAAATGATACTCCAATAATAACAAGGAGTAAAAGGTCTAAATATGCATCATTAATCGAATGACACACAATCAAGTATGTATAGGTTTATGTCTTATTGAATAATATTTTTGAGACGGATCCACTCATAAAATCATTTCGAGTCCTTCTGATAAACCCTACTTATAACTATAAATATAAAAAAGAAGTTTTTTCTAACATTTCTGATGGGAAACAAAATGACGGCTAGGGTTGATTCTCCGGAGAGAGGGATAGTTAAGTTGTGAAAACTGGGAGTTCATCCGCAACGGATTTCCAACGATCACTTATTCGAATCGGGTTACTGCATCTGCTTCCGTTAAGAAGGAAATTTATAAGTCCCTTAACTAATCTATATTTATATCTATATTCATCAATTTATATCTATCTATCTATATATATTATATTAAAAGCACGAAAGCCGTTAGCGAAATGTCGTTCGCCTTTTTTACCACTTAAAATTATATATTATATTGGATATAATTGTAATTTAGATTATTTTTTTAATATTTAAAACTTTAAAATCAATTAAATATTTTATTACTAAATCTTTCCTTATTAAACTAGGTAATAGGTCCTAATATTGAGGATTATTATTACACCCTAATTAAAGTTTCCCAAACGTATATAAATGATGACATTGTGACTCAAGGTTTCTACTCTTCGTTGTATTATTCTTATCAATTTTGCATTTACCCTAATATATTTAGATTCGAATTTTTTACACTCTAATAAAATGGTTAAAGAAATAATTAAATTTTAGAATTTAATATAACAAATGTTGTTTGACTTTTTATGGTTTAAAATATATTACATTAAAAAGAATATAATTTCATTACCTTTCTAATTTTAGGACTTTAAACTAACCTAAAAAAATTTCAAGTGAACGTCAAACCGATTTTTCTATCTTAGATAAAACTATAGTTACAATTAAACATTAGTGTAGATGTAGTAAACCAATTTAAAATTTGGGATGAACTAATATTACGAATTTGAATTAGCAAACAATACTTTTCTTAATATGTGAATTAACTAATTAGTTAAAATCCAATACCTTCATGTAATGTTGTTTGTCTTTTTTACACTTTTAAAATAGAATTTATATTGGATAAAATAGTCACTTTATTATTGTCCTAATACTTTGCACTTTGAAATCAATTAAAATATATCTTACATAAATCACATAATTTTTAAAAAAACAGGTTTTTCTCGGCCCTTTTCCTCCATCCTTTTTTTTCTGTATGTACGTACACATTAAGAATGTACATATCATATTTTTATAAAGCATTCCAAAGTCCCATCCAATTTACACGTTTTTCTCAAATTAAAAAATTAAAATATTGTATATACATTATCTTATATACTTATTTTCTTGAAAAATATACGCATGCCATAAAGTGTAGTCTACTTTTTTTTAATTATAATATTTTTAATGTTAATATGCTTAATATTTAGAGCTTTAAAACCAACTAAAGTTTTATTTATTGATTTGTTTATATAATATTTGACGACTATAGTTAATAATTATTTCAACCTTCAAAATCATGCATAATATAATTAAAAATATATTCTTAATGAGTAAAATCTACTCAATAATTATAAAAATATATACTAAATGAGTAAAATTATCTCGGAGTTTGCAAATACTTAATATTTATTTTATTTTATAATTTAAATACGCTATTCAATACTTATTTTATTTTTTTAAAACTATTTACTCATTGACATGAAAAACACGCAAAGCGCGTACCCTAAGACTAGTACTATATTAAAAGAACGAAGATCATATCGAAATGTTGTTCGCCTTTTTTATCCTTCGTAAATATATTTTAAGTTGGATAAAATTGTAATTATATATAAAAACTAATAAAATACAGTATCTTTTTTTTTTTTTTTTTAAATCTCGTTAATATCGTAAGCATATACAAATCATATAGGAGTCTTCTTCACAATCGGTGGTCTCCTACAAATGGTGTTCTGTTGGACTTTAAGCATTGGGCTTAAAAGTCTAAGAGTCTGAATTGGGAAATGGTGGGAAATAAAATGGAGGAAAATGAAAATTTGAATCAAGTGAGTTTTTATCATGAACTTTATACCACATTGGTGAAAGACAACTACACTTATGTGCATAAATATAGGATTACTTCTTAGAGCCCTTAAAAGGAGTTGAAGAGGATGAATCCTCGCGCCGCCGTCGCTCGCTCGGCTTATTTTTTGGACAAAGTTTATTTAATTAATNTTTTCCTTCCTGAACAGACACTTTTTCCTGAACAGACATCACACCTCTTCCAATAATTGCCTATAAATTCTGAGGCATGGCTTCTTTTTCCACTACTGAAAAAAAAACTGCATTCTACTTCACAGTCTCTCTCTCAAATTCATAAGTGTGAGTTTGCTCCGTTCATTGAGTTTGTTGGTATCCTGCAGTTTGTATTGCCACTGTTGCAGGAAGGTTATTCCGTTTCATCCTGGGAGGATTTAATCCATTACCTTGGCAACTTGTGAGGGGGTTAAAATTCCTTAAGGACACACAAGAAAATTATGGACTCAGAATATTTCTTATCGTTTATATATTTTCTGTTTCTTCTAACAGTTCTTCTGAGTTTCTAATTTTAACACAGAGGCGATAGCATGTCCTACTCAAATTTCTTTTGGTTTATGAATCTAATTTTTTTTTTTTTTTTTTTTACATAGCAGAAACCCAATGCCACGGGAAGTCCTCTTGGTAAATTCGTCTAACTAAATTATTTGAATTGGAAAAGGAAAAAATCTACTCAATGTAAGTGAAAGAAACAAAGAAGAAACCTATTCTATTGAACATACACTGAGTATTTTTGTTCTGTCTTTCCTTTATGATAATAGTTTGGGTATACTTTATAAATATATGGTAGTTGAATTTGTATTTCTTTATCTCAAAATCTTTTATACCAACTTTATAAAATTATACTTTTATTTTATAGCTCAATGTTGGGCTATACTTGTTGTAACATGTTTTCTGAGGAATATCAATATCAATAACAAAAATTCTCATCATCTATGAAAATATATTAGGCAAGATGCATATTATCTCATAACATAAAATAGCTAAGTATAAATACAATATACTTCCTTATTAAACTAGGTAGAAACTATTAATAAAACTTTGGTTTAGAAGTCCTTGTTTCCTTTATCTTCTTCCAATTTTTGAAATCCTCTTTTTACGTTCTTTTTTGGTTAAAATACTTTAGGTTTAGTCCTTATTTTCCTTTTGTTTTCAGAACACATTGTCTTATGCAATTTGATTATATAAAATAAGTAATTGTAATCTTTTTCGTAATATGTTGGAAATAATTCATATAGTAGTATTTTTTATTGATTAAAAAGCTATAACAATTTTCACTTTACTTGTGAGAGAAAAATCATTATTTTCTCTCAATTCGCTAATCTTGTGTGTGTCTTCTAAAATGAAATTGTGAATAACTTATCAAAAAAGTTTTAGAAAAACTCTTACATTTTCAAGGGTTATGTGTGATTGCTGAAACTGCATAATAACTTGTGAATTTGAAGTGTTGAAATTAAAAAACTAGAATAAATTTTTTGTTGAATATAGTGATTGATGATTGAGAACTTTTTTAGGGTATTCTTCTTTTATTGAGTTAGATATATGGAATCAATGCTTGTGAATTTGAAGTGTTGAAATTGAAAAGCTGGAATAAATTTTTGTTTAATATATTGATTGATGATTGAGAACTTTTTTAGGATATTCTTCTTTTATTGAGTTAGATATATGGAATCAATGATATATTTGAAGCAGCATTTACCTTTATTATATAACTTAAAACTATTGGAAAATATTGGATGATTATGGAGAATAAAAGATTTAGTTTGAGGCGTGTCAAAGACATTGTCTTTAAGGATATTTCGCCCACATCGAGATAAATAATTTTAGGCGTATCCCCCAGGATTCAACAAAACTCTTCTAGTATAACTAGGAACAGAAACAACAAAGATTTATAAAGGAAAAACCGAGCACAAAGAAAAGGAAGAAAAGTTTTAATTTTTTTCTCCACCTACATTAGAAGATGAAAACACAAATATATATAGTCCAAAACAAATGAACCATCTGATTGAAAACGTCCAAGCCATAATGACTTTTCCAAAATAAAATGTCTGTTACAATGAAAAAGACATACGTTTTCATTTTGAATTGAAAACATTTACGTTAATACAATTATGAATACATACATTTTCATTTTGATTTTGAAACGTAATACAATTAAGAATTCCGCAGTCAGTTAAAGTCCAAAATAAAAAAATTTTCTAACAAAACACTTAAAGCAATTTAAGGCTATACAATGACAACTTCAAGCCTTACAAATATAAGTAGTCAAATTTAGTTTTATTATTTTCAAAAAAATGAATTAAATATAAATAATCTGTTACAAATAGTTGGTGTAATAAAGACCTATTATATTTTGAAAATGTACCTAAACATGATTTTGAACATTCTTTTTGAGATATTACAATTATTATTAATTTTTAACAAAAACAATATTTTAATATAATATTTATACGAATTTTTAAGTGAAATTTATCCATTGAGATAGTGTGCATACTATAAATATGCTTAACGTGAAAAGTATAGCTTACTAGATCATCACCCAAAGAAAAAATGAAATGATATTCAAGAAAAGTACACGAAGCAGGTAAAATTATTTTAAAGCAAAATAATTAAATATGCATTTTAAAAAATTTTATTCTAATTTTAAAAAATAATTAACTCATGTACAATTGCCCCCAAAATTATTAATTCATGTTCAGTTAATATTTTGTCTTATTTGAATTTTTTTTTTTGAAGAATCGTAATAAAAATATAGCTAATTAACTTCATTTGTGTCTCCTTAAATGAATTTGAGAATAAATTTTCAAAAATATCTTTAGAAAAACTCTTAAATGAACTAGTAAAATCATGACACTAGAATAAATGTTTAAGTAATTTGAGACAAAGTTTCTTACTTCATTAAGTTAATTATATATGATCAATATTCATTAATTTTAGGAGCTTATAATTTTTATTTTATAATTTAATCATTATTTTAGAATAATATTTTTGTAACTTTTAAATAAAAAATTACTCATTAAGAGGGGGAACACGCGCAAAGCGCGTATACTAAAGCTAGTACTATATTAAAAGCATGAGGGCCCTTAACGAAATGTCGTTCGCCTTTTTTACCCTCTAATAATAGATTTCATATTGGATAGAATTGTAATTTAAGTTACTTTTTAATATTTAAGATTTTATAACCAACTAAAATTTGACTTATTAAATATTTCCCTATTTAAACTATGCATATAATTCGAATATTTAGGACACTAAAATCAATTAAAAAGTTACCTTATATAGCAAAAAATATATAACCATGATTGCTCACACGATAGTCCATGTTTATTATCGGTTTAGCTTTTAATTCTAATTAAATATTTGTAGTCTTACCCAACTTTTCTTAAATATTTTCTAGAGTGTTGAATGAGGCTGAAACCAAATTTAAATGAAGTAGTATGTTCTATACTACGTGCACATACATTGCTACGAAGAAATTAGGAATGTTGTTTTTGAGTTTTTTAATTTGGCTGTTTAATTATGAACACACTTATAAATATGACAAAACAAAAATATTGATTACAAAAAATTAGAAAAATATACAAGAAAATTATTTCGGTAACAATTTTTTCAAGAAAATATTTTAAAAACAATTATAATATTCTTTTTGAATTAAATTACACTAACTTTAAACGTCCCAATTAAAATATAAAAACTGATTATACAAACACAAGAAAACTACACACTAAATCCGTGAGAATTGATTGAAAAAATAAATTCTAAATCGGATTTTAACATGAATTTCATATTTTACTCCTTCTACTGGGTATTAACGTCTTATGTCAGTTAGATGACGTCATGTTTATGCCCTTTTAAATTAACATAAGAATATATAGCTTTTTGAAAGAAAAATATAATAATTCTAAATCTTCCAAGTTATATGGTCTTGTTAAAACTAAAAAGGATGCATAACTTGTAAAATTAAAATAATAAAATTATAAATAAGTTTTATGTTAAATATATTGGCTGAGATGACTGAGAACTCCTGTCACACAAAGTTTCTTCTTTTATTGAGTTAGTAAAATAGAATCAAGAATCATCAATTTAGGAACTTAAAAATTTTTCTTTGACATATATTTCATGATTCAATCAAAAATATAATATAATATTTTTTTTTAAAATGTACCCATTGAGATAAAAAAATACACGTGCGACGCGCGTATCCTTAGACTAGTGCTATATTAAAAGCACGAAGCACCTTAACGAAATGTCTTCTTTCCTAATTTGAATTATGTAGGAACTCCTAATATTTAGGGATACAAAATCAAGATTTTTTCTTACTTATATAAGTCATTTTCTTAGTTAAATTGTTAACTATAATAGGACGTAAAATAAACATAGTTCAATTACAAAATAACAATTATTAGTTAATTGTTTTAGCTAGGGGACGTAAAAAAAAAGGCATGCAATACATATTAGAAAACAATTATCGGTTAAATAAGATAATGGTTGAGCTAATAAAATCTATAAGAACATATAATAATAATCGAGTTCGGATGCCTATGTGATTACTTAGGTATAAATAGAATAAAGTTACATTTTAGAGGACACGTTAAAATAAGTAAAATATGGGTGAAGAAATTTTTACTTTTGGTAAACTATCTAACACAAATTGTGTAGTAAATAACATGAAATAAACATGCAAGTGCTCAAATAAAGCAGAATGATTTTTGCTACTTCTATGACTTTTTTTTGTAGAATGAAGCAAGTAAAAGAACAAACTGAAGGAAGAACAACTACAGCAGATCAAACTCTCGAATATGATTAATATATATTATTTTGGAACTTAATTTTGTGTTAACTTTTATGTTATAATGCAAATATATATTTTGAATATTATTTATGTTTTTTTCAAAAGTCTATTTTCATTAATACGAGGGACACGCGCAACGCGCTTACGCTAAAACTAATTATTATAAAAGTATGAAGCCCTTAACCGAGAAGTCAAAATACCCAATTACCTTTTTAAATATCATAAATCTACGTACCTAAGTACCCTTCTATTGATTAAACTAAATATCCTATTTACTAAAATAAAAACCCAACGCCTAAGAGAATGCAACACTTGATGATCTGCATGCTTGATACAACGGGGTTTTGCTAATCAATCTTTTTTGGGGGGTTTATTTGCACCGGTGGTTATTGAGAGTAGCAGTCAAGGTCGTAATAAAACATTCCTGTACTTTTCTTTCGAGCGAATTACTTGGAATTTCTTGGTTCATTCTTTTCGATTTCAAA
This sequence comes from Nicotiana knightiana, assembly GCA_005239525.1. NCBI lineage: Eukaryota > Viridiplantae > Streptophyta > Magnoliopsida > Solanales > Solanaceae > Nicotiana > Nicotiana knightiana. Next base: position 866 of record ML419121.1, on the reverse strand, counting down.
ATTTGGTAATTCATTTTATTCTCTTCCTTTTCAGTTTCTTGTCAACGATTCAATGGACAAAATAAAGGAGGAGAGATTTGTTAGGACCGAAGAATTAGGTGTTATGCGGGAGCCAGTAAAACAAACCTTGAACGACGATAAATTTAACAACAAAAGAAAAATATCAAAAGAGACACAAACATTTAACGTGGTTCGATTTGCTTTACTGACTCCCGCGTAACACCTAATTTTTTGGTCCTAACAAGATTAACATAATTTTTCAAAATGTCTATCTCATTGAGGAAGGATTGCGCTTGGGAAACAAAATGAAGTACCAAGACTGTGTGGCTTTAGTATATTAAGAATGAGAATATAAATCACTCATTAATATTTTACTTGAATTTCTTTTGTGGTTTGACTGCATACTAAACTAAACAAATTTCACTAACAACTACGACATTGCCTCCACTGCTTGTACTTATTGAAAATCTCTAGATGATTGAGTATAACCCTCTTAAGGTGGTCGTATTTAGAGTTTATTTTGATGTGACACTATTAAAAATCCGTCAAAAAGTAACCAAAATTGATATATCAAAACAAGCGATCAAAGTTGGTCGCTAAATTGGATAAAATTATTATAAAATAATTGTAAATAAATTAGCGATCAAAGTTGGTCGCTTCTTGGTCGATAATGTGGTCAAAATATTGACCAGACTGGTCAGACTTGCTTGGTCAAAGAAATATTAAAATTAGCGACCAACTTTGGTCGGTAAAGTAGGACCCAGTTGTAAAATTTTTAATAATTATATTATTATTTCAAAATAATAAAATTTAAATAAATAAAATTTAAAATTAGCGACCAAAGTTGGTCGCTTATGAAAGGGGAA
>ML419113.1:0-35925 GCA_005239525.1 Nicotiana knightiana | reverse complement strand
AATATATGGACAATGGCAAATTTTATTTTTTCCTTCAAATTACATCAAAGTACAGTAAACACACAAAGACGTTAATGAAATCCAACATCTAGTATATATTGGGAAAAAAATTGATCTACGTATGTATAAATTTCCGACAAAGAAATATCAGTTAACTCCCCTTTTGATAAGGGTAGCTCCGCCACATGAGAGTTAGGAAGCATGATGGTAGCGTGGAATTATTTTGAGATTATAGTCCCGAGATTATAATGCCTAGCCTAATTCATCCCACCTGGGTGGTAGGGATAAAATAATACTAAGTTTGATGGGATATTCAGGATTAAGTCTAGCACAAAATTTATAGCATGTTATCCCATCTTAGTCCACCTTTTTAAGTCTGCGACAAAGTTATAAAGGCGGGATAAAATAACACCAAATTTAGTACCACAATTTATCTCACCTTATCTCATGTTATCCCGCATACCAAACGACCCCTAATGTTATTGGTACTACATAATGAACTCAAAGAGCCAATGGATGTTTTAAAGAATCATGGTCTCAAGCTTGAAGTCTACACAAATTCAGAATAAAAGAAAATAAAGATTGTAAAATATATATTCCGTGCACGTAAAAAATAATTATTTAAAAGAAAATTATTTTTATAATATACATTATATATTCTTGAAAATTATGCTCAATTATATTATAAAAAACATGCATGACTTAACATAACACATTTTACCCTATACAGTTAGTCCTCCCACTTTCCGCTGACATAACTTTTTGCCGTCAGAAGATTGGTAGAAATATAATTATATAATGGAGCATAATTTTCAAGAATATATAATGTATATTATAAAAATACCCTTATTTAAATAATTATTTTTATATTACGTGCAAGGAATATATATTTTACAACCTTTATTTTCTTTCATTCGGAATTGTGCAAATAAATTTTTAAATTTTTGTTGTTAATACTATAATTATTATTACTAACAAGTTATTCTAATTGATTTTTTTTTTTACGATGCTCATTATTTTCTTATTCCAGCATTATATATACTTAAATACATTTTATGGTTTTAATTTATAAATAACATTTTGTTTATTCTATAGGTGAGTCTATAATATAAATGAAAAAAGGGGAAATCAGAATATTAAAAAGTTCAAGAAAATAAAAAGAAGATAAATGTTATAATTTAGAGGTAAAATAGGTATTTTCTAATCCAAAATTTAAAAAATCTAGTTGAGTGACTTTTTGAGAGTAATAGGCATAGTTTAGTGACTTTGTTATTACAAACGATAGTAAAGTGACTTTGGTAGATAATTTGGGATAGTTGAGTGACAATTTGAGCAATGGGCTCTATAAAGTCACCACAAGCCACTTAGACTAGTCATCTTAATCAAAACCACAGAAAATATCAAATTCCTCATCTTTAAAACTCGGACGTATTTCTTTACCACCTTGACAATTGAATCTCTTTCACACTTGAATTAAAAACTATAATCCAATTGTTTAGTGAAGCGCTAATTAAATAAATTATCTAACAACTTTGACTTCAATTCCTCACAAGATGCAAATATGAATTAGGCTATTTAATATTTACATTCTCTGAATCTGTTTTAAAAGGCACAACTGAGACTCCCTCGGGGCTCGCCCGGGACAGAGCACTCGTAAAACACCCCTGGGCTTATGTGTTGCGCTTAGTTCCGTGAGGCTTACGCTTCGGCCGTCAGGGATTACGACTCGGATGCGCTCAACACCCAAAGTACTGGGCTCGGCTAGTAGAACTTTATGCAATTGTGTGTAACTAACCTTGTAAATTCTCAAATTTTCTTAATAAATCGCCGCGTATTCAAATTTTTTTTTTCTTAATCATAAATCATTAAGTTGAGAGTATTTTATGTCCTAATTAAACTAAAAGTATTGCACGTGTTCCACTAAGACTGCACCGTCTTCCCGAGCCGAGGGTCTATTGGAAAGAGCTTCACTGCCCTATCGGGATAGGGGTAAGGTCTGCGTACGCATTACCCTCCCCATACCCCACTTTGTGCGACTTTACTGGGTAGTTGTTGTAGTTCCACTAAGATTGCTATGATAGTAAATTTTAAATAAATCTTTCATTTAAAATGTATTATTTATTAACTTTTGTTATGTCTTTATTACATAATAGTCCATAATTTTTTTTTAATTATTCCTAAATTATATGTTTTTCACGTTACGAGATACAATACTTATTAATTGAATAACTTAGTATTATCTAGTAACTATTTATAAATAGTTAGTTATCATGGTACGGTGAATTATGTGACACTTTATTACTTGTTGAAACTTAAATTTAAATGATGCAAGAGAATCATATTTAAATTGTGAATTATGTTTTTATATAAAAAAAATTTCAAATAGAAAGCATATTAAATAAAAAGCGTATTTAAACAAATAATAAATTATAATATCGAAATTCTTTCAAGATTCATTACTTTTTGGAGATACATATAAGAATTTGTATCGAATATAATACTTTTGAATTTTTGAGTTGTAACGACGCTGTAGCTAATTTTCATATTGTGATATATGTCTTACTTTTCGTATTGTCATAGTTGAATTATAATATTTTAAATAGATTATTTCGTATAATTTTGTGATTTAATGTAATTTTTTATAATTAGTTTTATTTTATATTGTCTTAATTTTTTTTAAAATTCGTAAAATTTAAATATCCATGAGACTTAAGCCTCATGTCTCAGGACTTGCGACTCGCCTCGTCAAAGGTAAAACACCTCGCTCATGCTCCCACCTTTTAAAACATTGCTATAAATCGGTCATACTAATTTTCTTTTAGCTAGCGTTTGACCATAGATTTCCAAATTTATTTTGAAAAATTTGACTTGGGTGAAGTTTTATTTGAAGATGAAAATGTGTTTGAATATACGTTTTCAAAACATATTTCCCAACTTTATTTTGGAAAAATATGTATAAAATTCTCAAATTTTGGGTTTTTGGCCCAAAATCAGCAATTGGGGTGATTTTGGGATTTTGCCAAAATGAGGGCAAAACTTATGGCCAAACATGAGTTTGCCAAATAAATCCCAAATTTATTTTTGCAAAACTCATAACCAAACGGGTCCTTAGTATCTCAATAATTACATTGGTGGTAGAGTTACTCTAGACTATTCTAGTCTCAAATTTTTAACCTTTTCCCGTTATTCCCACTAAAGAAATTCAGGAATTTTATTTTTCATCATCAACGTTTTATAAGTGTTATGTTCCATTTTTTCTGGATTTTTGGTGAATGTTGTTGATATGATTAGATTTTGGTGTTTTAAAATTCAGGAATTTGTTTTTTTTTCTATAAAAGATTTATGCATGTGTGAAATTTAAGTGGATCTAGGATTGTTGATAATTCTTTATGATGTTTTAAAAATAAATCACTATATAGAGGAACTACTGACAAAATAATTTTATTTGAATCACTTAGGATTAGATTTATATATTAAAAATGTATAAGAAAAAACTGTAGTTAAAGGAGAAATTGTTTTGTTGAAGGTATTGAAATGTCTAAGAAAATTATTGTGATTTAGAAAACACTATTTTCCGTGTGGAGATTTGAGATTTTTTTTAGAACTGCGGTGTCCGAGTCAGTTTGCGACTAGTCCGCTGGTACTTGCTACCACCCGCTTGACTTAGCCATAGGCAGATGGGAAGAGATATGATTTGAGAAATCATTTTTCTGAAAAGCTTTTTGATATCATTGTTGTTCTTTTCCTTTTATTTTCTAGCTAATGACTTTTTTGCCCTCCTCTAAATTGAAAAGATCAATGTCTTTTCTTATTGAACCATAGGAGATTTGTCTTTTTGCAACTTGTGCATGTGTAAATTTAAGATGGATATATAATTGTAATAATTGTATTTTGTAAAGGTCCAGGCATTATTTGAACATAAAATCACTATATTCGGAAATGAAAACTTAAGTATAGTTTAATGTTTATTAAAATTATAGTAAAAGGAAAAGTTCTTTCATCCTCTAAATAGAAAGTATGATTAGATTTTGGTGTTTTAAAATTCAAAGTTGTAATATTGACATAATTTCTGAATCTTAAGGGCTCACTCTTTAACTTTTTGTCTGAGTTTTTAATTGAAATAGTAAGACATTTCTCGATGTTCTATTTCAAATAACTCGTAATTGTTAGTTTTTGATGCATAATGGTTGTACGTGAATGTATGCTTTCATCAAAATAGGAGCTAGAGGTTTTAAGATATTTGGGAGCAATGGATGTCAATATCTTGGTCTTGGACATGTAATGCCTTTTGCAAATCATAGCTCGATGAGCCGACGGCTTTGCCACATGGTGACATGCCTGTTGGACTTTAAGCATTGGGCTTAAAAGTCTAAGAGTGTGAATTGGGAAATGGTGGGAAATAAAATGGAGGGAAATGAAAATTTGAATCAAGTGAGCTTTTGTCATGAACTTTGTACCACATTGGTGAAAGACAACTACACTTGTGTGTATAAATATAGGATCACTTCTTAGAGCTCTTAAAAGGAGTTGAAGAGGATGTATCCTCGCGCCGTCGTCGTCGCTCGCTCGGCTCGGCTTCGGCTTCGGCTTCGGCTTTGGCTTCGGCTTCGGCTTCGGCTTTGTCGAATGATCGATAAGATTATTTTTGGACAAAGTTTATTTAATTAATTATTTAATAATTAAATTAAATATCAGTTAGTTCATTAACGGAATTAACTGAAATCCAAAAACGCTGCCTTTGCTTGTTTTCCTTCCTGAACAGACACTTTATTTTCCTGAACAGACATCACACCTCTTCCAATAGTTGCCTATAGTTGCCTATAAATTCTGAGGCATGGCTTAATTTCCAGACACTGAAAAACGAATTCCCATTTCTGAATACTGCATTCTACTTCGCAGTCTCTCTCTCTCTCAACTTCGTAAGTGTGATCTTGCTCCGTTCTTTGAGTTTGTTGGTATCCTGCAGTTGGTATTGCCACTGTTGCAGGAAGGTTATTCCGTTTCATCCTGGGAGGATTTAATCCATTACCTTGGCAACTTGTGAGGGGGTTAAAATTCCTTAAGGACAAACAAGGAAATTGTGGACTCGGAATATTTCTTATCGTTTATATATATTTTCTGTTTCTTGTAACAGTTCTTCTGATTTTCTGAGTTTTAACACAGAGGCGATAACAATGCCTTCCTTTTTGATCAAATTGTTGCATAGGTGTTCGTTCTAAATGATATATGGTGATAGAAAATCTTTATTACGGATAACTGGTTCTTCATTTGTGCTATCCAGAAACCTTGATTGTTCAATTATCTCCTGTATAAAACGTTCCCCATCCAAAAGGACAGTGTATTAGTTGTCTAAATCTTGTTAAAAAAACCAGATGTCTAAATTTTTATTTTTATTTTTCACCCTACGAGAATTCTATGTCTGTTATCTTAGTCACAATTGGATGAAATTCTCGGACCTGCTGAGTGCACCATTGTTGATTCCCTATCAAATGACGATGTTGATTCCTATGTCCTCTCCGAGTCGAGCCTCTTCGTTTATTCTTACAAGATAATCATCAAAACCTGTGGCACCACTAAGTTGCTTCTCGCAATTCCGCCCATTCTAAAGTTGGCTGAAACCCTGTCTCTCAAAGTACAAGACGTGAGGTATACCCGTGGGAGCTTCATTTTCCCTGGTGCTCAGTCGTTTCCTCACCGTCACTTTTCTGAGGAAGTTGCTGTCCTTGGTGGCTATTTTGGAAAGCTTGCTGCCGGTAGCAAGGCTGTGATTATGGGCAGTCCTGACAAAGCGCAGAAATGGCATGTTTACTCTGCCTCTGCAGGACCTATTCAGTCTAATGACCCTGTTTACACTCTTGAGATGTGTATGACTGGTTTGGACAGGGAGAAGGCGTCTATCTTTTACAAGACTGAAGGAAGCTCGGCTGCTCATATGACAGTTCGATCTGGCATAAGGAAGATCCTCCCCAATTCTGAGATATGCGATTTGTTGTATTCCAATAATAATCGGAACGTGTCTGTACAAGTAAAATTTTCTTGCCTTATATAGAAATTTATATATATTATGTTTCCTCCCTTTTATAGCCGAATCATTATGTGCATTAATGACATTAATGAACCGTTATAATTGGCAATCCTAACGATTCATGAAGATTTTGTAATGATTCTGATTCTTCTTCCTCATTAATTAGAGGTTCGTGGATCTTCCCTCTTTACCGTCTTGATTCATTCCACCCATGTCTCTTCACTGAATAATTTAAACAAACGACGCAGACGCAGACGCAGACGAACACCAAAACAAAAACAACACGGCCCTCGAGACGCTACTCCTTTTCCTCATTCTCTTCATCCTTCCAGCAGCCCTTCAGAACGGACTTGGGAGATCCACACCTAGTGAACTTCTGGTAGACAATGGAACCACCCTTGCCAAATTCTTCTGGACTCCACTCAGCAAGAGAGTAGCCCTTCACATCAACAGAGCAAACACGCTCCACTAACTTGGTAGCAACATCAGCATGCAACTCGAAACATGCCAGCACCCTCTCAACCAGGGGACCCAACTTCATGGTTTTCATATCATACCCAACTGCTTCAAAGCTAGCAAAGGCATGGTTGAGACTGCAGCTCCTTCAATTGAATTCACCACAGGGTTCTTTTGCTTACAATTGAGTACTTCTGCATTTCTTATACTTATTTCTTTCCTTACGCGTTCAAATGTAATTGTCTTTAATTACATTTGACAATCCAATCTACACCACCTCAGTCCCCAGAAAGATTTGACAATCCAATCAAGCTGCCGATCCAAAATACATTGACAGTTAATGGGGTATACGCAATTTCTAATCTTTCTTTGTTCTAGTTTTATTACAAGAAAGATGGAGGTGAAACCATAATAGATGTATTTGAAGTGATATATACTTACGTACGGAGGCGGTCCCAAGATTTGAAGTTTATTGGTTCAGGATTCTAATCTTTTTAAGTTATCGGATACTAAATTAATAATTTATATATATATATATTCAATAGATTTCTTAAGACAAATACAGAGTTTCGACCAAAGCTTCTAGGTTTTGTCCGACTCGTAAACTATAGTCTAGCTCCACCTCTAAATTACTATGTAGACAAAACTCTTCTTGAAAATACACTCTTGATGGGGGTATATGTTTTATAATGCCCAATTAAGTAACCCTATAGCTATGATGTTCTCTTTCAATTTTTTAAGTTTGAACAATATTTGAAACTGATGATGATCAATGTACAAAATCTTCTCTTAATCTAAGAGAGGGTTACTGGTAATAAATGGGAGAGAAAAATCTTGGCATATTAGAAAAAGACTAAAAGAAAAGAAAAGAAAAGAATTGAGTTTGCTGAATAAACATTAGTACAATTGTAACAAATAGTATATGTGAACTCATAACTTAAAATACAATAAATTAAATGTTAAAAATCTTAAAGGTTCAAAGTGTTGCATTTGATGAAACCACGTCGTACTTCAGTTTACTGATAGGATTCTGAATGAGTAGTACTTTGCTTTTTTACTTCAAGTAAAGACAAGTTATAATTTGTTTTCACCCTTTTTCTGGTAAAAAACATATTCCCTCCGTTTAAAATTAGACGAGGTACTTTACTTTTTAGTCTGTTTCAAAATAAATGACATATTTTTAAATTTAGAAATAATTCAACTTTAAACTCTTCATTTATTTTACCCTTAATGAGAAGCTTTTATAACCACATAAATGTCACACAAAGCTTTTACCCTTAATCTTTTAAAACCACAAGTTTCAAAAGTCTTATTCTTTTTTCTTAATACGAGGGAAACTGTTGTCAAATTTTTAGGTAAGTTCCTATAATAACCTCGTAAGTGACTATATAATAATAACTGCATCATCCCGCGTTTATGCAGGGTCCGAGGAAGGATCTTACTCCATAGCAGAGGCGGATCTAGAATTTCTAGTACATGGTGCACACTAAAAAAAGGGAGGATAAAATTTATCTAGTGGGATTTGATCCCTATATCTCTTAGACTATAACTCAACATTCAACCAAGTGGATCATTCAATCTTCTTGGAGCATGGGTGCCAATAATTAACATTATAACAATTTCAGAAAATATGTACATAAAATATCTTATTTTATGGAGAGACCATGGGTTCACGTGCCCCATAATTAAGCCTATAAATCTGTCCTTGCCCCATAGCGGTGTGATATAGGTAGCTTACCCTGATGCAAGCAATGACTGATTTCACGGCTCGAACCGGTGACCTACAGGTCGCACCAGGGGCGGAAGCAGCCCTTCGGCTATGGGTTCAATCGAACTCACTAGCTTTGGTTCAAATCTTATATTTGTCTTTAAAAATTCATTGAATATGATAAATTACTAAGTTAGAACCCAATAACTTAAAAGAACTTGAATTATGAACCTATAAGTTTCAACACAAAGACAATTATATCATTGTGTCCGGGCTCCCCTTTTTATCACAGTAATTTTTTTTACAGATCTTTAGTGAATTTCTTCGTAAATACACAGGGTGTGGACGAAAGCTACCAAATTCCTATGAACTCATGTAGTATAGGTCGCCATTGGAGAGAGGAGGGGACCAAGGAGTCAAGAACCAATGGCTAGTTTTATCCAAATACGAACGCAAAGTTTTACTCTTATTCTTTGCATGCATGAGTTGTTATATCCAACTCTGGCTTTTAGTCAGACTTTGGCTTGGTGTAATTGATAACACTATTTTACTCCCAAATAGAAGAAATCTCGTACATTTGCATTCGTACTCGCTTTTTGTGTCACGTTTTAACTTGTGTTCGTTTTGCAAAAAAAATTACAAGCGTATCCGCTTTTTCGCATAACTTCAGCATACGGGACTGAAGTAGCAAAGACAATCACACAAAACTTCAGCATTCTAGTAGCCGGGCCTGAAGTTCAGCTCTAGAGCTGAAGTTTTTATTTGTAACTGGCGAATGTTATTGTAACTGGCGAACTTGAGCTCTTTTGTTTTGTAACTGGGGAACTTCAGCTCTAGAGCTGAAGTTTTTATTCTATATTTGATTAACTTCAGCATGTTGAGCTAAAGTTTTTGTTCTATATTTGATTAACTTCAGCATGATTTATGCTCTCGCGTTTTATGCTATCTGATCCAAACTCTTCTTTCTTTTGTCCAATATCTGCACTTTAAGTCATCAAATTTCTCTTAACAAGGTTACAAGGTTCTGTCTTTCTCCTTTATATTACGCTGATTCTTGGCTCTCACCTCGTCGAGAATTCTGATGGATAGGCGTCAGTGGTTCTTAAAAGTCTTGAGGTTTCTCCTTCATTTGTTTGCTAGCTGAAAGCAGCAATGTTGAAGTCATCGTTGTAGAAGAAGAAAAAAGAAAAAGGAGGAGGAGAAAGGATATGAAGTTGTTTAAAAAGTGGGTACAAGTTAAAAAATTTTAAAAAAATGGGTATAAGTTAAATGGGGGCGACCAAATAGGACGCCCCGTGCAATTTTTACCAGTTCTATCGGGGAAAAGCCCAAGTAAGGGACAAAAAGCCTTGATTATAGGGGCAAGGACACTCATAGTTTGAGTCCAGCCAAGTGCCAGTACAACCACAAGTGCCAAACTATAAGAAGAAAGAACAAATTCTCTCTTTCGTCGCGGAATTAGACCTGCGATTAACGTCGGCTTATCTGTCAGTCGCGTCAGTTCTGTCGCTCAGTTAAAAACTATGAAACAAGTCCGCGGCAGGCCTTGATAGTGCGACTCAGGCATCAGTCAATAGAGATGAAAGGCTAACAGAAGTACCGAAACAATCACAATATGCACCACTATGACCTTCAGAGGGTAGAGCTTCAACAACGATTGTCACCTATAATACGGGTGTGTGTAAGTATGTGATGTAAGGGTGGTGCAGTCTTTTGCTCGTTTTATTTTTAGTCGATTTCAAAAAGTATGATACCGTTACATATTTAAAAATTCTTTAATTTTAAACTTTCAATTTAAAGTTATATATTGATTTGTGGGATGGCAAACACACGAGTACTTGACTGAATGTTAAGTTGGTGTAAATCTCAATTGTTGAGATATGGTTGTTGGTTGACATATATGGGGTCCTCAAATTCACGAAGGTTTGATTAAAGAAACATGCCAAATGTGTTCATTTGTTAGTTTGTTAGGTTCTTGATTTTTCTCATTTCACGTGTTGTTGTACCTATTACAAGGAAAATAACAAATTTAGTATGAATTATACAACACCGATGGAAAGTTTTTAAGACTCTCTTCAACCAATGACTTCTTATTTTCGGGAGTTAAAATTTTGAGTTTATGAGTTCTAAATATTAAAAACAACAACTTAATCGATTATGGATAAGTTATTCATATATAAATATTAAGTGGATTTTCTAAAATACAAATTATTTGGGTCAAAATTACAATTGGGTTCAACCGAATTTGGTATTACAGTTCCCTTACAACTTGTTTGGATGATTGTTACACATTGTTTCATAATGTATCGTATCGTATTGTACTTTGTTATCACGACCCCAAATCCTAACAGACCGTGATGGCGCTTATCGTGGAACTAGGCTAGCCAACCATCACATACTATGCATTTATTCAATTATAATAACTCACAATTCAATACTAAGCAGCGAACATAGCGTAAATAATTTAATTAAGTCTTAACGCCCCAATAGATGTCTAACAACTCTAAACAAATCTCCCAAGACTGGAGTCAATAGTCATGAGCATCTAAAAAAAATAAGTCTAACTCTGCTAATACCATAATATATATGTCTCCGAATCAACTGATAAAACTAAATAAGGAAGGGAAATGGAGAAGCTGTGGACGCTGAACAACTACCTCGAAATCCCGTAACTGCTGCTGACGAACTGAGACAGCTACTGCTGCGAACTAGTACCTTGATCTGCACATAGAGGTGTAGGGAGTAATGATGAGTACGCCAACTCAGTAGTAATGAAAATAAATCACAGTCTGAGAAATATGAAGCACACAGTACTAATACACCAATTCACAAAAACCAGTAAAACACTCAGTCTCTAGGAATATACATCAAATACGTAAGTTTGAAAACCAAGTTTCCAGAAATCCTTTTTGAAACAAGTATAATATCAATATACCTTAGTAAAGTTCTCAGTAATAATCAATTTGAAAATGGAGTAAATCATAGTTCGTAAACTCAGTAAAATCATCGTAAATCTGCCCCTCGGGCCAAAATCATTTCTCGTAACATTTGCCCATCAGGCATTCTCACAGTCCCTCTGTATCAGCCCATCAGGCATTCTCACAATCACTCAATAACAGTTCCGCGGGCAATAATCATCACTCAATAGGTACATGCGCTCACTGGGGGTGTGTACATACTCCGGAGGGGCTCCTACAACCCAAGCTCTATAACAAGCCACATCATGGCATAAATCACTCATAACATAGGCCTGAAATCCTCCCTCGTATCCTCACATCATAGACCTGAAAGCCTCCCTCATGCTCACAACATAGGCCTGAAAGACTCCCTCATATCCTCACATCATAGGCTTGAAAGCCTCCCTCATATCCTCACAACATAGACCTGAAAGCCTCACTCATATCCTCACAACATAGGCCTGAAAGCCTCCCTCATATCCTCACTTCATAGGCCTGAAAACCTCACTCAGTCAGACACTCTCAATTTGCCCTTCAGGCCATAAACATACTGGGTTCTCGATCCAAAACAGTGTTTCGTTTTTCAAGAAATAGTATCAAAATACTCTGAGTGTCAAACAATTATCAAGAAAAGACTGAGTGTAAAATCATAACCTATCAGTGAGAAAAATATAGTAAACACAACCCCAAGGGGAAAACAGATCGGCACTAGGCCCCAAACGTGGCTTACAACCCAAAACATATCAAAATATATAATTACTATTTAAGCACAGACATAAAAGTCGGTTTAACAACTCAATTGTCACCTAAATAGGGAATATATTTCCAAAGTTTCGACCTTTACATTCCAAAACCCGTGAAAGGGTGTAGAGTTCGGAGTTTCATACCCTCAGGACAGGATTTAAAGACATTACTTACCTCAAACTAGCCCAAAAAGCTACTATGCAACCCACTTGCCTCTAGAATCGATTCCGAGCACTCCAAATCTATAAAGATCAGGTCTTTATCATCAACTTATGCTTAAGGAATGAATTCCAATTGAAAAATACCAATTTTAGCTCAAAATCCAACATTAGCCAAAACCCGACCCTAGGCCCGCTTTTTGAAATTCAGAAATTTTTATACCAAAATGCTCTTCATCATCTCACGAGTCCGTGTATATACAGAACGCTAAAATCAGAGTTCAAAGTCTCTTAAACTCAAGCCCTAATCCCTCAATTCCACTTTGAAATCATCAATCAAATCCCAAAAACGAAGATGGATTCATGAAATATAAGCAAAAAAACAAGTAGAGAACACTTAACCCAATCTATATGGTGAAAATCGTTTCCAAAATCGCCCAAATCCAAGCTCCTCAACTCAAGATATGACCAAAAGAACAAACTCTTCTTTTGTATTTTTCTTTCTCCAACTATTTTGCCTCGATTCTCGTGTCAAATAATTCCAAAACTTGCGTTTTATGCTTCCAGTGGATTTCTTGTGAAATTCTAATCAATTTAGGCTTTTGAATTACTCAATTTGACCTTATAATGAATGAGATATGTAGGTTTTAAGATTTGCAAATAGTGCAGATTTTTAATACGCTGTCAGGGGCAAATTCGTAATTAACCTGAAAAATCTGGCAACCTTGGTAAAATAGCCATAAAATCATCATATGATGTCCAAATTCGACTATCCTTTTTTCTACGGGTCCGTAATTACGATACAGATCTAATGCTTCATTCAAAACAGTAATCGGATCTCATTTGTTCAATATGATATCATTTATGCTTGAAGAAACGACGTCGAAGCATAAGAAAAATGAGCACAACGCAGCCCAAACCTATCCGAAACTCACCCGAGCTCCTCGGGACCCCGTAAAAACATACTAACAAGTCCCATTACATAACTTGAAATTAGTCGAACCTTAGGAACACCCAAAACAACACCAAAACACCAGATTTACATCGAATTCAAGCCTAAGAACTTTTAAATCTCCAACTTCCGCCAATTCAAGCATAATTCTACACCGGACATCACAAAATTATTCTGAACATACTCCTAAGTCCCAAATCACCTAACAAAGCTATCCGAGCCATAAAATTCACATTCCGAGGTCGTTTACCAATAAGTTGACTTTTCCAACTACAAGGCTATTTTTAGAGACTAAATGTCTCAATTCTCACTACAGGCTACATCCATTCTGAACCCGAGCCAACCGACTCTAACACATCATAAACAACATAATCAATCCATGACAAGGCAATAACAACAATAATAATGTAAATTCTACGGAATGACCGACCGGGTTGTTACATTCTCCCCCACTTAAACATACGTTCATCCTCGAACGTGCCCAGAGTTGTTCCAAACACGACCAAAATTGTTGTGTAACCTACCATGCACATATTCGGAGGTGATTCCACGTCACCTTACCCCATATAGGTCTAATAGCACAACACAATTGAAATTTCTAAGTCCGATCCTGACCCATAAACCTTAGAACTAAATTTCCACTTCTGAGTCCATTCACAAGATCAAATTTCCATGACTATAAGCTAAAATAGTCTGAACACGCTGTATCAAGACATATCCGCAACACAAGATGAAATCACATAATATACTGCATGACTCAACACTCATAGCGATGACTCCTAATCCCAATCGCTGCTCATAATAACCCAATACCGGTAAATAACATCTTATCAAACAAAACCTCACTTAAACACCTTCATATGGTGTCGTTGATGAAAGCAACACGTAGAAACCATCAACCATTCGCCTGATCAGCATCAATACCATCCAGATCCATAACTTGTGCAACTCGTGCGCTCAATAACAACATCCCAAGAGCTCAATTCATTAAATAAAGAGGACTCCCATGAGAGGACTATCCTGCCACTAACACTTACCAAACTGCATCATACTAAAAACCTAGTACACATAATTAAATCAAAACACACGAATCTGACACCAAGGATCATACCTCTACATGATTCCTCTACCATGCGTGATCCCATCCAACGCTGGACCACATGACATACTCCAAGCCACCTTGCTCAAAATCAATAACCATGCGAAATTCGGCATCAATTACTAAAATTGCATTGCCATAACCACGGGGAAATCGGACGATACCATGCCACCCGAACCAAAAAGAACATAACCAACACGTCTCAATCCTGCAATACCCAATTACTTACCTTACTCAAATCTCGCTATAAAGCCCCGATAGAACCGCACCTTATGCATATATAACCAACGATCACAATCCCTCGAAACACCGAAAGGCAATTCATAGATCACTCCAAAACACGAATAAGCTCAATGACAATCGAATAGTAATCCCTCAACAATCGCAATTCGGAGTCAACAATTCCGACTCGGTGCAGACCACACACATATACTGGTCTACTAATAACTCTAAGTCAACTCTGGTCACCCACAACAGGTAGATAACTCTCTGAACGTTCATAATGACTGAATCATGACATATACTAACACCTGACTAGCTTTGCTCGCATCCTCGTAGTTCACAACTACTAAAATAATCTGTTCATGAAAACTCCCAGTCTCAAAATCCATGAGGCGCACCAATTACCATATCTGATCCCAATTCCACCATTCAAATATATAACACATCCCTGATGCTCAATCATTCCACGAGGGATACCCCTAAAATTCTCCCGTGACACCAAGCAACCTTGAATATCAACAGTGATCCAACAAAAGAGCGTCGTAACACCAATGAAGCACCCTTAACTCAACACATTTCCCTTTCTGAATGCATACCCTCATCAAGCCACCCGATTGGTGATATCATCTACCTAGTCATCTGAAACTGCCAGTGCTGACCTTCCTTCCAGAACTGAACTGTGACCTCATATGTGCCAATCTCCACCATACACAGAATGCCGCATACGCCATGCAATCCTATGATAAATATTATAATTTCATGCTCCCTTCCGAGCCACAAACAACTACGTACCCAACTAGCCAAGAACTTTCCATTGATCCCATTTAGAAGCAAAATCACTATATATCACATGGCCCTCACGCCAGTAGAAAATATACATCTCTAACCGTGGTAGAAACCATCAAGTATTCTCTGAATCACCTTTGCACAACACCAAACCGGCAGGACTGAATCCTTCTAACTCAACCACACTACGCATGCCACCAAATACCAAGATAACTGCTAAGAAACACCTGTAACAACTCATTACCTCATAAACACCCAAAGAACTAACCATATCCCTTATCATGCCGATCCGACCTACTATCAAGATATCCTATTTATCCAAGTTCCTTCTGACTTACCTTCGAATTGATACTTCTCCTTGCCATAATACCGAAATTCTCAATCCAGACTCACCACATGAAACCTGAGCATGAAGATATACCGTCTAAGGATCATAAGCCGCTGAATACTCTCTCAAATATCCCCAAATCACCACATTAAATTCTTACCCTGAAGAGAATTCCTGCGAATCTAAAGTCATCACATTCACCTCCCAGATACTGATATGAAGAATCTATGATAATGTTTTACACCCTCATACATAAATCTCAGTTCTAGCTAATTACACACCTCGAAGACTTCCGAACCATTCTCGAGAGTCACCCACTCTGCGCAATTCTCAATTAAACTGATCAAATAGACCGAACGACCTGGCCCCGTTTTGCAAACCACATACTAGGAAAGTAATCCACACCCTTTAAGCAACAAGCACAGTCTTACCTTGCACACTCTACACTTACCGGTACAACTACATCATTCAATGAATTCCACTATCCATAAAGTACATTACAACTTGTATCGAAGAAATTACCATCACTCGAGTCATTCCCAAACTCCACCTCTGTGGGTCATAACTGATTCACCAACATACCTCGAACCGAAACCAATACAACACATAATCGTGTAATCAACTTATCATTAGCGGACTCCCCCACTTGGCTCAAAGCCAAAGATCAAGACAAATAATAACTCACGATGCCCACACGTTATCACTGCTACCATACTGTGGTGGGATTCAACTAAATCCTTCATACGCTCATATGACCCAGACCATCTAACCTCAACTCCTATGCAAATATCGCATTCACCATTGTAATGATCATGCCAACTCCCACAAGCGAGCTAAACTCAAATTACAACATACATCATCTACTGGTAGAAAAGAACTTGCTACATATAAACATAAGGGTCACACACCTCAAGACAACCCGCAGGAGATACCCCTACCTGCTTAATCTCAAAATATTATCTCCCTATACACTTCCGAAAAGCATAGCCATCACGCAATTAATCTACCTTCCCACATTAGAACACAACCACTGCCTGCCCCCAAGACATCCTATTTAGCGGTATAAGAACCTGAAGCTGATGGCAATACTAACACTGGGGTGATTGTGGTCAAGGAATTCTTGAGCTTCTGGAAGCTCTACTCACACTCGTCTGACCACATAGATACCTTCACTGGACACCACGTGTCCCAAGAATTCTACTGAACTGAGCCAACAATTCACACTTGGAGAACTTCGCACAAAGCTTCTCCTCCCTATATCCTTGTGATACCATCATCAAATGCCGAGTATGCTATCCCTGGCTACCAGAGTACGAAAGGATGCCATCAATAAATACAATAACAAAGGAGTTATAACACAACTGAATACACTAGCAATCAAATACATAGACTCTGCTGGGGCATTGGTCAGCTCAAAAGACATCACAGGAAAACCCACTTCACTCCACAACTAAACTACACGAGAGGTCCTTCAATACTCTTAACTCGAAGCCATATTCTAACTCAATACAGAAGTCAAATAATCAATGGTTCTTGCAACATCTCCCGCCAATTCATTTTGGTCACAATCAAACAACCTGAATACATCTACTATCCGATCACACTCACCATGTAGTCATCTAGTCACAAAGTTCCATAAATAAGGACACAAACGGACATATAAGTCCCCCAACACATGTGCTCACCCAAATGAAATCTCAACACTCAAGCCACAGACAAAATCCGGCCTCAAGTCCTCCAGACTGGCCCATTATTAACATGTTAAAAATCACATCTCACCCATGGAAGTCACCAGCCGCTGACGCACAACTGATACCAAGCGCTCGCGTGCGCATTCGAATACATGAAAGGAATTCGAAGAGTTACGCTATTGGCTGAATAAATGGATTCGCACGATAAGAATTCAAGAATGTGGAATGTTTCCTTAGGGTTCTGCAGCCTCTCGAAGATAAGTACAGACGTCTCCGTACCGGTCCGCAAGACTCTACTAAACCTGCTCATGAGCATATTGTTTGTTAACTGAAAAGACTCTGCTTCAATCTGAGGGACTAAGATCGCGGTTGCCAAGTTGTCGGTTGTGGGTTGTGCCCAGTCATATAGTGGTGCCTCAGGTACTATGGGTGCCTGAGGCACAGCAAGTCTCGCAGCAGGGTCAACCACTCCATCACCGACATCCCCATCAATAAGGTTGTTTCTGTTGTTCAGCTTTGCCATTTCAAGTTCTATGTGTTCAATGAGTGTTTGTTGTCTGCCTCTCCGATTGGCCCTGTTCAAGGCCCTGAAAACTTTTTCGGGGTCTGGCAATGCTTCAAAAACGTCACTAGTGTTCATATTTTTTTCTGGCTTAACAAAGAAATGCCTATATCCCTTCTAAAACTAAACAAACTGCTATTTCGCATTTATAGATACACGGGGCAAGTTCTAGGTACCAAATGCACACATAGAATAAGATGCAAAATACCTCACACAGACATGGCACATAATTCAATCCAAATTGGTTCATCGAAACACTCCATTGAGCATTCAAGTTAGTTGTAACATGCACCATTAAGGCATTCTACAATGCGGTCCCACACCTGCAACTGGGCAACCGCACCTGCGGTCACACCAGATCAGGTGCACTAGCAACTGCTTCAGCTGGTTTTTAGCCTCGTACGGTGCCCGAGAGGCACCGGAGCCCACCCGAGCCCCGTCCAAATATACCAACAAGTCCCAAATCATAATACAGACTCGCTCGAGCCTTGGGAACACTCAAAACAACGCTAACACTCAAAATCACACCTCAAAACCCCTAACGATCAAACTTAAGAACTTCAAGTTCTTGAATTCGGTATCAATGCGCCGAACCGACCTATACTACTCGGAATGACACCAAATTTTGCATGCAAGTCATAAATGACATAAGGGAACTATTCCCGATCTTGAAATTCCGTTCGGACCTCGATAACACAAAAACACGTTCCAAACCAAATTTCAAACTTAAAGAAATTCCTTTTTAACTATTAGGCGCCGAAATGCCCCCGGGTCATCCAAAACCCGTTCCGAACATACGCCCAAGTCTGAATTCATCATACGAAGCTACCGGAACCGTCGAATCTCGATTCCAAGGTCGTTTACTCAAAATGTTGACCAAGGTCAAACTTCGCCAAAAAGGACATCGGCACTCCCGAATCCCGAACCACCCACCCCCGCAAGTCATAAGTCATAATAAGCCGCTACAGGAAGTATCATTTAGGGGAACGGGGTCCTAATACGTATTGATACCCAATCTTTCCTCAAATTATTTTTAAACTTGCATATATACCCTAAAATTTAGTTTTTATAATAATTGGCATTTTTCTATAATTTTTTCCACATTTTATTAGTTTATTCTAGTATTTTTATCTCCAATAATTAATTATAAATTGCATTACAAATTATTTCAAGATATTTCTTAGCTCAATATATCATTTTTAATCCTATTAAGATTTAATAATTTCACAAATTAGCCAGTTTGGCATTATCTAGCTATAATTGCAATAACTTTGCAATTATAGACTGATTATACATTTTATGCTATTTTAATTCAATAATCAGTCATTTGAAAGATACTATAACAGGAGAACAAACCTCCGACATTTCGGAGTCGGGGACTTAGTCCTAAGGAAAGTCACCCCAAACACTCATAACCCTAATGAAGGGAAGCTAGGCTCGAGCTGGAAGGACCGTATCGTGTCCTCGGAGTGATCAGCAAAGGGTCCTACAAACTCGGCACCATGGAAGGCGAACATCTTCCGAGCAATTGGAACGTATCAATGCTCAAACACTATTACTGCTAAGGTAAAACCTTCTCCTTTTCCATTTATGTGCTCTGCACTAAACTCTTACAGATGTCCGATGGAAGACACCGAAATATCCTCCGACTCAACGACCTTGGGTTTTAAAGCATGCATTGCATTCTTTTCCTTCGATCGGATTTTATCCCAAAAAGGGTTTTACCGGTAAGGTTTTTAACAACGCGAAATCTATATGCTACCTAAGGAGAACTCAACAAGTATTCAAGGCTTCTCTTCAATCAATCTCGAACACTGGGGGGCATCCCCTCGGGAGGTCACCTTCTCGGAGAAATCGAAATAAGCCAAAAGGGTCTCGGTAGGAAAATGATGTATCGGGCCAAACAGTCAAATGAACCGTGTCCACATAAATAATCGAACCCTCGAAGGAAAAAACATGCTTACTTGTACCAAGTCATCAAAGGAGTAACTTTTACCATCAAAACGCTTCGCGCTTCAAAGAAATTGCTATTATCACAAGAAATGGCCCCAGGGGCATAAATCTCCCGAACACTCGGGGATTGACGTCAAAAACTTGAAGTCATAAGACCTCAGGGCCGGAAACTTCGAGCTCGTAAGCCCTTGATGAGGCAACACCAAGTTTACAAAGAACGACCCTAGAGCCAAAAACTTTCGATATCTCAGGGACTGTCGTCGACTGTCACCCCATCAAGCTATCAAAAACTCGAGGCCATAGGACCCAAGTGGGCAACCTCGAGCCCAAAAGCCCTCCATGTGGAAACACCCAATCTGTAAGACCTCCAGGCATGCTAAAAAATGTAATACCTCCACGAGGCATTATCAACAATATAAGTCCTCCAAGAGGAAATATCAAATCTGTAAGACCTCAAGTAAGGCATGTCCAATATGAAAGACCATAAAAAAGGTCTGATCCCGACATTAAAGCCAATGTTATATATTCGAACTTGTAAGACCCCTCAAAAGGCATACCCTCGATATAGACGCCGAGGCTATCTCACTCGGGGACCAAAAGGCTACGTCCTAACACAATGACTACGGCCAAAAGGCCATGGACAAACACAATGACTACGATCAAAAGGCCACGGCCAAACTCAATGACTACGGTCATAAGGCTCCGGCAAAACTAACGCGACTCGGGGACGCCCGACCGTCGCCATAAAATCACAAATACTTCAAAAATACTTTGAAAAGAACCGGTTAATCAGGCTACCCTCACCTTAAGTAAAAAAGCTTCGATCATATCAGCTCCAATAATCAAAGGGCTTCGAGACAATTCAGCCATCGAGCGAAACCTCTCGAGGTGCTCATTTATCGTCACACAATGGCTCACAATCGAGGTTCTTATCAAACCGTCGAAGGGTCGGACGAACACAAAAATTTCAAAAAATCTTTAACGAGGGAAAAATTATAGTCATACTAAAGTTCATACCAACCCAACGTGTAAGAGCCTAAGAGCCAGCTTAAAAGAGCCTCAGGGCCAATTCAAAAACCTAAGGGTCGATGAGCTCGAGTGAAAACCTGACTCGAAGACTGAGCCCTAAACGGTTAACTAGAAAAGCGACTAAGGGAAAATGCGTAAGAGCCTACGGGCCAGCCTACAAGCCTCAGGGCCGATCTAAAAAAGGTTTGGGGGCCGAAGCGTAAGATCCTATAGACCGGCTCGAGCAGCCTCAGGACCGATTTTAAGGCCTAAAGGTTGAAGAACCCAAGTCAAAACTTGATTCGGGGACTAAGCCCCAAACGGTCAACTCTTGACCATTACAAATTGCTCATCAAAGGAAAAAAAAACCAAGGGTTTATTTCTAGGTCCGAATTTAGGACCAATTGTCAACGAGCATCACGATCCATTCCAAAAGGCAAAGGAAAAATGAGAAATGATGAAAAAATAAAAGGCTTCTTATATATATTAAAAGATCAAAGGGGCATATTTACAAGGCTTATGTCTAAAGCCCTTACAAAGGAAAGAACAAATATAACCCTAATCTGGCACCGAGGTTGTACCTTCTTCGGCACCCTTGGAGGTTATACCTTCAACATCTCCGGCCCCAGCCCCAGCCCCAGCCCCAGGGTCTTCAATGGCCTCTTCCCTGCCGGGGACTTCGCCTTCATCTTCTTTATCTCCCGAGCCACTGCTCGATTCACCTTCAGAAGTAAGCAGGGTTGCAACCTCCTCTTCTAGGGTCTTCACCCTCTCGATTCCAGCAGACAAATTGATGCCCCCTGCATGTATATCCTCGAGAGCTTGCCTTCGAGATTTTAATTGGGCATGCTCCACGGCTCGGGTTAATCGCAGCCCGGCCCCCTTCCTGGCCTGAGCATTTGCAGCAACAGCATCCTCCGAGGATACGAGCGTCACGGCTTCATCCCTAGCTGCGGATAGCGCAACAACCGACTCGGCATAAAGATCTTTATATTTATTACTCTCCGCCCTCGCATCATGAAGTTGATGTTCAACTGAGGTCACCTTTTCCTGTAGGGTACCCCTCTCGGTGGTTATCTCACTCATGTGCCGTTTGAGTTCGAGAATTTTGGTATCCTTGACTCAGAGCTCCTCCTTCATCATAACATCTTTCTTCTCAAGCTGCAAAATCAGCCCGAAAGTGTTAGAACACTGAAGTCGGGTAAACATGCGGACAAGAACAAATAGAAACTGTATTACCTGCTCAACGAGATGAGTCCTCTCCCAGGACGCCGCCTCCAAACAAGACCGAAGGCCACGAGGTTCCTCTTCTTTCCTGACAAAAAGAGCTTTAAGCTCATCATCTTCCGAGGTGAGCTTCATGCACTCACCCTCGTAGCGGGTCAACTTAGTTTGAAACTTGGCGAAGGTCTGATTATAAAGCACCTTAACCTAGAAGTATGAAAGAACAAAGTTAAAGAGATGAAGATCAAGGCACCGAGCAGAATTTACAAAAATTACATGTTCGCAGAGCCTATCTATCTCACTAAAAATAAATGAGGCGTTGAGCTCGGGATTTTCCTCGCCTATAGTAAATAGCCCTTCAAACACATATTTGTCTCCGACGGATGTCACCGCATCAGAGGGTTCTCTATTTTGGTCATCCTGCAACTCCGCCAAACATAAAGCAAGTTATGGGGGGGGGGGGAATCGCACACTTCAATAACCCCGGATAGATCGATCGGGGCCTTCTCTTGCCTCTGAAGAACTTCAGAACTAGGCTCCTCCGGCCTTCCTGGCGAGTGCACCTCAGCTCAGGGAGTATTTTGTTCTTCAAACAACTCAGGGACATTATATGATTCATCCTCGACAGCCTCCTTGGCTCGAGGCGGGGCAACAGCAACATCAAGCTCTGATTTAGAAGCCTCCGGCTTGACAACCATCAGCACTGCAAGATGTGGGATGGCCAAGTATTCTCCTCCCACGGGCACTATCAAGGAATCACTTTTCTCCTCACCTCTAGCTCAAGGACTCTCGGATACCTCAGGAGTTAGGGCCGTTGGATCAGCCTTGGGTCCTTGAACTTTGGCTTTCTTGGATTTCGCAGGCTCAGTCGGTGACTTCCTTCATTTTTTCTTCTTCTCCTTATCAGATTTTGGGGTATCCGCTTCTTCGGGTGGTGATTCTCTCATTAGGGAGGCATCTCCCAGGCATACACAAATACAAAATATAAACACAGGGAATGAGGATGCAATCAACGATATTTCTTTGGAAAGATCTAATTACAACATGAGTATTTAGATTCCCATCGAGCCCCAGATAGTTCGCGCCATACACGCTCAACATATGGGCAAGTCGAATCTAGTTGGCTAACTAGCCTGAAAGGTCCTTAATCACCCCAGGATATACCGCGATAGCTGCGCTAGCGGAGGGAGTCAGCTCATGGAGAAATTGAGTCAAAAGGAAAATAAAACACTTAATTAACGTATCGACTTACGTTTCATGTTCCACTTTTCAGGGAACGATATCTTCTCCGCTGGAATCAGATCCAAGGTCTTAACTCGGATAAAATGGCTTATCCACCCCCTGTCCCTAACCTCATCAGTACAAGAAAAAAAAGCCCTCGAGGCCCCTCGTTGGAGCTTAATCAAGCCACCATGAAAGTGTCGGGGGCTGTACATTCTAACCAAGTGGTCGAGGGTAAAGGGCATCCCCTTGACCACCACCACCACCAATAACAACAACCCAATATAATCCCGGGTTTGGGGAGGGTAGCATGTACGCAGACCTTACCCCTACCCTAGGGTAGAGAGCCTGTTTCCAATAGACCCTCGGTATCCTTCCCTCCAAGATCCCAACCTTGCTCTTGGGATAACTTGAACTCACAACCTTTTGGTTGGAAGTGGAGGGTGCTTACCATCCGAGCAACCCACCTTGTCGTTAAATGTCTTGACCATGTTCGTGAAATGTATGGTCATGTAAAAAATGCGCCAAAATGATGGATGTATTTGGCCGAGAGTCACCTAATATCGTCCACAGAAGTCGAGGATCATAGAGTCTATCGAGGGCGAGGATGGCTCCACCGGGCCGAGGGTAAACGGATAGGTATACATGCTAAGGAAATCGGCCTCGTATGTAGTTATGTCCTCCCCCCGAGAGGGAATCTTCACCAGCACCGCATCCCCCCAGAGGCAGTCTGCCTTCATCTTCTCGATGTTCGGTATTAAGCTAATATACAGGGACATGGGTTCACACCGTCCCGACCTCGAAGAAAGTTTGTCGACCTTGAAATCATAGGTTATTTTGCAGGGTCCAGGGATGCACTCCTCAAGACGAGGGGGTGTTGTTGCCTTTCCCTTTGATGAGCGTGAAGAAGAGGAAGGCTTATCGCCTTGAGGAACAGTGATGGAAGTCTTCCCCATTCTTTTTAAAAGATTTCAGAAGGGAGAAAGAAATGTAATCAGAGATAAGTAAGAAGAGCTCTTTTAAGAGCTTGAAGATACATTGAAATATAAGGGGCGAAAGAAGAAGTATTTATAGAGGCCAGTCATGTATGTGAGAGTAGGCCAAAAGACAGCCAACCACCGTAATCAATTCGACGGCTTTTCAAAGGCTGTCTACCCGACCTTTGGTTACCCCATTTGTCACATCAATCGCTTGATATAGCGTAACTGACACAATAATGGAAGCATTGAAGGATTGGGAACTCAAATCGTTTCTTGTCTTTTCATTCTAAGAAATGTTGGGACTATCTATATACGATCTAAATCGCGAATGAATGATCTTGAGGTTTCTACAACATTACGAGCCTGGTCTCGATGGTATTGAGGCAGGACCCGAGGATCAACTCCGGGGTGGATTCCTCAAGGATCGATATCGAGGTATCAGTGTACCTCTAGATAGAATGAAGATCGAGGCCCGTCACAAAGGGGCGTGGGACTCCCAAGAATTCGCGGCCAAAGCTGACAAACACCTGTAAGAATAGTACAAGTCCGTACCTGTAACGACCCAATCGGTCGTTTTGAGATCTAGTGTGTCGTTCAGCGGTTTGAGGCCATGAGCAGCTTCATTTCAGGTATTATGACTCGTAGGCGTGGTCGGAGTTGAATTTCGGGAAGTCAGAGTCAAATTGGAAGGAAAAATTATCATTTCGGAAGCCTTAAGTTGGAAGAATTGACTAAGATTGGAATTTTGAGTAAAAAACCTTCGAATAAGGATTTGAAGGTTCCATCAGGATCGTATGATTATTTCAGACTTGGGCGTGTGTTCGGAACGAGTTTTGGATGACCCGGGAGCGTTTCGACGCCCAATAGTGAAATAAGAGTTTCCTTAAGTTTAAATTGTTGGTTTGAAACGTGTTTTTATGTTAACGAGGTCCGAATGGAATTTCGAGACCGGGAATAGTTCTGTTATGTCAATTATGACTTGCTTGAAAATTTGGTGTCATTCCGAGTAGTATAGGTAGGTTCGGCGCATTGTTAACGAATTTAAGAACTTAAAGTTCTTAAGTTTGATTCTTGGAGTTTTGAGGTGTGATTTTGAGTTTTAGCATTTTTTTTGGATGGATTGAATGCTCGAGCAAGTCCGTAGGATGATTTGGGACTTGTTGGTACATTTGGTTTGAAGTTCCGAGGGCTCGGGTGAGTTTCGGGTAGGTCCCGGGATGTCTTTAAGCTTAAAATATAGTTGTTGTAGGACAGAGAAGTCAGATCTCTGAACCTACCACCGAAGTCCGCGGTCTTTTTTGTGCTGACCGCGGTGGGGGCCTTCGCGGCCGTGGTCGTTTTTTGTGTGGTCCGCGGTGGAGGAGCTGGACCACTGGTCTGACTCCGGAGGCCTATATCTTTTGATCTACAAGGAATTTTAAGATGATTCAAAAATAAAAGTTGTATCCCTCCGTGTCTAGTTTGCATGAAGGTAAGGAAATCATAATGTGGACATATGTAGAGAAAGTTATGGCCAAAATACTAAAGCATGTCACTGCAGTCATTTTTCTTTGTTTTCTTCACTTTTTCTTGTTTTTGTTTGTGCGGTCCGCGGTGGGGGCCTGATAGGGGTATAAATAAGTGTGATTTTCAGTTATTTTTCATTTTTAAAACCCTAAAAACATAAGAGGCGATTTTCCAAACACTCTTTCTTCTCCAAAACATTTGTAAGTGATTTCTAACTCATTTTCTTCACTCCTTACCTTCTTTTTACAAGATTTTATCCTAGAATCTAGGGTTTTCATGGTGGAATTGGGAATCTTGGGTAAAACCTAAGAATATTGAAATTTGGGGATTTAGGCCTCAAATTGAGGTCGGATTCCGAAACCATTTATATAACCAGGTTCGGGGGCGAATGGGTAATCGGGTTTTGGTCTGTATTTCAGGTTTGGACCGAGCGGGCCCGGATTCGATTTTTGACTTTTTGGGGAAAACTTTAGAAAACTCACTTCCATGCATTAGAATTGATTCATTTAGAATTTATTGATATAATTAAGTAACTTGTGGCTAGTTTCGAGTCCTTGGGAGACGAGTTTGGAGTTTCAGGCGCATTCTTGACCCGAAGAGTAGGATCGACACGAGGTAAGTTTCCTTTCTAACTTTGTGAGAGGGAATTGTCCCCATAGGCGAACTAATTAATTTTGTGCTACTATTTGCGGGGTCTACGTACGCACGAGGTGACGAGAATCTGTGCGTAGCTACTATTATGCTTATGTCGGGGTAGCCTAGGACCCACTAGCATGCTTTACTTGTTGTACTTGTAATCTTGTTGATAAACTAGACTGTCTAATATTATGGAACTTGTAGTTAAAATATCCAAGTACTTTAAACATCATTTTCTCAATCGTATAAAAGGAGAATTTAATTATCCTTGGCTAGACATTACCTGAAAAATTCTGGATTTACTACTTGAATGAGCCTATTTATATGTGGGTTCCCGACTCGTAGGTATGATTCGCGAGCGGGGTAACTCTATTATTTATATGTATCCCACTTCGCATGTATGATTCGCGAGCAGGGTAAGTCCTCCTACCACACTCTTATGGGATCGGGCCATTCGCCTCAACAGGATTTATGTACCACACTCTCATGGGAGCAGGTCGTTCGCCTCGGCAAGTTAATAAATGCATCTATGGTTTGCGCCTTTCGACCTTTCGGCAGTGCACAATTTACTTTTATGTTGGATCGGGCCGTACGCCTCGGCATTTCCTATGTACTTACTATCTCGATTGAATCGTGCGTAAGGTTTGGCTAAAAGCCAGTGTATCCGATGGTTTTCCCCTTAATTGAGGTATAATAACCTTTTCGGTGAAGCCGTAACTCTGTATATGTCTTGGTTACAGAAGGAAATTGTTTAATTGAGAGCTGAATAAATTGTACGGAATGGATCGTACCGTGTAATTTATACTCGTTGACATTTACATTTACTTTGTTTCATATTGATTCATTTCGTTACTATACATGATATTAATTGACTTCTAGCAAGTGTCTAATTCGACCCCTCATCACTACCTCTCTGAGGTTAGGCGGGATACTTACTGAGTACACGTTGTTTTCGTACTCATGCTACACTTGCTGTGCATTTTTGTTGCACAGGTACCTTCACAACAATATGGCTGACTTGGAGACTTAGACGAGCTGCATCACCCGGAGACGACCCGCAGTCGGCAGAGTCTTCCTCTATGTATTGTATTTTCATTTTTAAACTCCTTGTCCAACTTGTATTTCGGGCAGGCATTGTAGTATCTGTATAAAATTTTAGAGGTTTGCTCATGCACTTGTGGTACCGGGTTCTGGGATGTGTTTGGGATGTATTTTATTAAAATGAAATATTAAACTATTGCATTTACTTAGCGGATTTTATTCAGTTGTTATGTAATAAAAGGAAAGGTAATGATTTAAAAAAAATGCTAAACAGGAAATTTAACTCAACCGTTTAATGATTTGGCTAGCCTGACAGTGGTGTCCGGCGCCATCACGACCTTATGGATTTCGGGTCGTGACAACATGGTTTCAGAGCACTAGGTTCCCTTAGGTTTCACGAGTCATGATCAAGTCTAGTAGAGTCTTGCGGATCGGTACAGAGACGTCTGTACTTATCTTCGAGAGGCTACAGGGTTGTTAGGAGTACTTCCCTTCTTGATTCCTCATCGTGCGATTTGATGTCTTACGCCTACATTTCTTCTTACTCAATCTTACGCATCGTGAAGTGCTTACTATAAATCAGGAATTGAGGAATTGTAATGGCACCTTAGATGAGGTACAGGATTTTTCTCCCTGCGAAGTTGATTTGGGCTATTGTCGTTGCTATGCGAAGGATATTATGTTGTTCAGTTCAGTATATGTGTTTCCCAGAGCTTTGAGGCTATGCTGGTCATTACGATGCTTATGATTGGTCACCGCACGATATTGGCGTAGTGACGGGAAGCTTGCCCATATGTCGGGGTGGTGAATGACTTGAAAAGGGGGTCTTCTCAGGGCGTGATTTCGAGATTTTAGTATTTTAGTTCCGGCGGAGGAAGGGCAATTGGACTATGAATGTTCACGTCTGAGGGATAAAGTAATAAGACTTAGTGCTATCAAGCGAGGTGGAGTTTTCCTCTGTGATGTGGTATCGCTGATTTTGATCGAACAAAATGTGTTAAGTTCGTCGGTGCTATGGTTTCTTCGGTTGCATGGGGTCAGTGTATTGTGAAGAAGTATTGAAGAAGTGGTTGTTAGAGACCGTGAGGTGCGGTGGTTCAGTATTGGATAAGTATTGATAATGAAGGCAGCTCGAGAAAGATGATCTTCGGAGAGTTTGAAGTCATGGTGAACTGCTGGTTTAAGAGCTACAGAGAATGATATTGAATTGAGGCAGAAATTGGGCAGCATACGATGAAGGAAGATATGTGAGAAGTGCTAGGCAGTGGTTCCATTTCTAGGAGGCCAGGTGTAAGAAGCGGAAGTCGACCAGTCGCGTAGAGGGGGAGTTTGACCAAAGTGGGAGAGCGAAAGCATTATGGTGAATTAGAAGATATTGTAGCGCATTTAGTAGATGTCCATGAGGAGCGGACGGACTGGTAGAGTTGGTGAATGAGAACAGACTTAGGATAGGGTATTGATGTTGTAGAGAGTGTGCAGTACAACGTCGTTGGAAGGTGTCAGTTGGTGATTTTCACGGGTGGGTTATCTCCTGTGAGTAGGTTAGCGGTTGTGTGGTTGGCAAGTTTCTGCAAGGAATTCTAGTGGCTATTCGGTAGGAGGCAGAATATGTGAATGATGCTAGAGAATTTGAGTACTCAGGAAGTGCTAATGGGAGAATTTAGAAGAATTTGACGGCTTGGTTGAGCAAGGTCATGTCAGCAATGAAGAAAGAATTTCGGTGGGGTCAAGAGTGGTGCAAGGAGTAGCTTCAGGCTAAGTGGGAGAGTTCCACCGCCTGCAATTAGGATGTAGGATTATCTCCTCATTAGGGGTTGCGGATTATCGGCGTATTGGAAAGTTATTTCAGCTAAGGGGAAAGGAGTAAAATGGTAATTGTGCATGGGAGTTGATAAATTTGTGCAAAAGTTGGCCCTATTGGACCAGGGTTAGGATTTGGAAGATTCAGAATTTACGCTTAAGGCATGGGCGAGTTATTAGGGTAGTGAATCAGTCACGTGCTTCATTGAAAAGGGTGTTCATGTGTTAGAAGAGCCTTGGAGTTGATTGTATTCGGGGCCAGTCAAAGTGGATGACTCCCAATAGATTCCTAATGAATTCGAAGGTTAAGAATGTGGTGCTTAAGGGTTTCATGTCTGCAGTATGGCTAAAGATCGGGCCTTGCAAAAAATTGTGATAGGAGGCCTGGAATGTTCCATGATGTTTTCGGTTTGCAGTATAGTATTGGAGGAATGAGAGAAATAACTCTAAAATTGTAGAAAGGTTATCAGGATGGGTATATCAGTCGAAGAGGTGAATGCACACAAGGAGGGTGAGACGGTTTGTGTGATTGAGACAACATGGTCTCGTGAATCAAGGCCACTCGGGATGAGCGAGGATTGAGTTTGTTATACGATGAATGGAGTTACTATTATTTCTGAGGTAATTGAAGATAATTAAAAGAAGATATATTGGTTAGCCATGGTTGAAATGGCACATGTACGACAGGGATCAGTTCATTCAGTATGATTAAGTTATGCATGTGGTTGTGCCGGTGTGTGCGAGGCTTGTTGGCTACCGTAATGGATTTATTTGGAAGCATTCAAGTATTATGGCTTGTCAGGCATAGGTGGATACCAGAACGATTATGTTGGTATGGACTATTCCTTGGGGATTTTCCTATTTTGGGATTTTGAGAATTCACTCGTGTGTTGTTACGGTTATCTTGAATTGAGGTAAGTAAAAGGCTTCTATAGGATGAAGTGTTCCTCTATCAACGATTCAGGAGTTATGATGGAATTCCCATGTTATTCCATAACGACATGTTGGGTGCAGTAGTCAGTGTGGAGCCAGAACTAAGGATCAGGATTGCAGTTCGGTGTTGACAAGGATGTCATGAGATCGGATGAGCAAGAAAAGGGGATTTGAAAATTCAGAGTAAGTTGGCATTGTCTTCAGTGTCACCTGAGATTGGTGTTTGATGAAAGAGACGTTGCATCCTGGTTATGGGTTCTTGATTTGTTTTACAGTGTTAGTATAGTCGGTGGTATGGATGTGCAAACTTGTTACCTTGTGTGGAAAGTCGTTGGAGCGTGACCACAGGAAGATTGTATAAGTGTGACATGTAGTCACCTGATCGATTGAAGATTTAGACCAAGTATAAGGAAGTGCAGTATTGCTTATTTGAGAATTTATGCCTGGAAGGTGTTCGGTTCAGTTGGTTGTGGATTGTAGGGTGTTTGTCCCGGCTATGATAGTTGTTCTTGCGTGTTATGAGAGGAAGTGGGTTATTATGGATCTGGGTAAAGCTATTAGCCTAGTTCAGTGCGAGCGGAATCGGCTTGAAGTGTGTGAAAGGATTTAAATAGGCTCATGGGCCCCATATGAGTCAGATGTGATCATTTCAGCATAGCACTCCTTAAGGAGGGGTGTTGGAATATCAGGTGTTGCTCCGTCTTCATCAAATTCATGTGATATTATGATTGTGCCGTGTGAGTTGTGAAATGACTTGATAAATTCCTATGTGCTTAGTTTCCACGTAGTAATGATGTTATGTGAGCGGGATAGCTCTTGAGATTCATAGTATATATATATATATATATATATATATATATCTCACTTCAGTTGTGCTTAAGTTTTGTAGCATATGACTCTATCAGTCTCCCCAGGATGGTATTATGCACTTAGCGTGCTTGTGACCGATATCCAGCTCCGTGTATATCTCCTTATGTGAATTTTATGATGGGATCGGGTGGCACGCCGCCACGGGTATATTATTTTGATCGGGTTGCACGCCGCAACAGTGTGATGTTGAGTACGGTTCCCTATATTTATTTTTCTTGTGTTTTACTTCTTATTTTCTGGAGAAAAGCCCATATTAGTTGCGTGAGTTGAGTAATCCTTCCTGAGTTATTTCCTTATGTATCATGTTCGAGTTATGGCCTATTGGCGCATTGTGGCATCATGTAAGACCGTTGGTCATGTCTGGGGTGATTGGTTGTCTGAGCAGCTTGTACTGGGTGACGAGACTATTGGTATCAGGGAATTAGTGTAGTGGGATGATTTGAGGTATATTGCAAGACAATTACCATTGTTTGGTTCGTAATGAGATGATGTTTTTAGTCAAGGGGAAAGATTCAATGTCTGGTTAACTCCGCCGTGGGTTAGAAATTTCTACACGTCTCCTCCTTTGTGGTAGTATCTTCAACATTATAGCAGGATGTGTGTGTGTGTGTGTGTGTGTGTGTGTGTGTATATATATATCAGAAGATGCACTGGGAGCATCAGATTCATGGAATTTTGGCTATTAAGGTTCAGGGAATTTCATTGTGGTTAGATGGTGAATTATGTGGTGCATGATGCTAAATCAACAAAGGTACGCAGTCGTGTTCTAGTACCTCGTATGGTAATTGATATGGTGTTCATATATTGGAAACAGGCATGGCGGAGAATTTCAGATGTTGAAACTGGGTTCTGAGCTTAATGTATGGATAAAGAGGATATCTTCAGATGTGATCAAGCTAATGTGCTCAACTAGGTTTTGGTAGCATGGGCAGGTGCACGAGCAGTTAAACAGTGATTTCAGATAACTCCAAAGCAGTTCTTGGCACGTTCGAGGATGAAATTATGCTTAAGTGGGAGAGAATGTAACGACCTGACCGGTTGTTTTGAGCTCTAGCGCGTCGTTCAGCGGTTTAAGGCCATGAACAACTTCGTTTTAGGTATTATGACTTGTAGGCGTGGTCGGAGTTGAATTTCGGGAAGTTTAAAGTCAAATTGGAAGGAAAAATTATCATTTCGGAAGCCTTAAGTTGGAAGAATTGACTAAGATTGGAATTTTGAGTAAATGACCTCTGAATCGTGATTTGAAGGTTCTAGCAGGATCATGGTGATTTTGGACTTGGGCGTGTGTTTGGAACGGGTTTTGGATGACCCGGGAGCGTTTCGGCGCCCAATAGTGAAATAAGAGTTTCCTTAAGTTTAAATTGTTGGTTTGAAACGTGTTTTTGTGTTAACGAGGTCCGAACGGAATTGTGAGACCGGGAATAGTTCCATTATGTCAGTTATGACTTGCTTGGAAAATTTGGTGTCATTCCGAGTAGTATAGGTAGGTTCGGCGCATTATTAACGAATTCAAGAACTTAAAATTCTTAAGTTTGATTCTAAGGGTTTTGAGGTGTGATTTTGAGTTTTAGCGTTGTTTTAGGTGTTCCGAATGCTCGATCAAGTCCGTAGGATGATTTGGGACTTGTTGGTACATTTAGTTTGAAGTTCCGAGGGCTCGGGTGAGTTTCGGATATGTCCCGGGATGTCTTTAAGCTTAAAATATAGTTGTTGCAGGTCAGAGAAGTCAGATCTCTGAACCTACCACTGAGGTCCGCGGTCCTTTTTGTGCTTACCGCGGTGGGGGCCTTCGCGCCCGCGGTCATTTTTTGTGTGGTCCGCGGTGGAGGAGCTGGACCACTAGTCTGACTTCGGAGGCCTATATATTTTGATATACAAGGAATTTTGAGATTATTCAAAAACGAAAGTTGTATATTTTTGTGTCTAGTTTCTACAAAAATAAAGAAATCACAATTTGGACATCTGTAGAGAAAGTTATAGCCAAAATACTAACGCATATCACTGCAGTCATTTTTCTTTGTTTTCTTCACGGTGGGGGCCTGAGAGGGGTATAAATAAGTGTGATTTTCAGTTATTTTTCATTTTTCAAAATCCTAAAAATATAAGAGGCGGTTTTCCAAACACTCTTCCTTCTCCAAAACATTTGTAAGTGATTTCTAACTCATTTTCTTCACTCCTTAACTTCTTTTTACAAGATTTCATCCTAGAATCTAGGGTTTTCATAGTGGAGTTGGGAATTTTGGGTAAAACCTAAGAATATTGAAATTTGGGGATTTAGACCTCAAATTGAGGTCGGATTCCAAAACCATTTATATATCCAGGCTCGGGGGCGAATGGGTAATCGGATTTTGGTCCGAATTTCAGGTTTGGACCGAGCGAGCCCGGGTTCGATTTTTGACTTTTTGGGGAAATTTTTAGAAAACTCACTTCCATGCATTAGAATTTATTCATTTAGCATTTATTGATATAATTAAGTAACTTGTGGCTAGTTTCGAGTCCTTGGGAGACGAGTTTGGAGTTTCGGGCGCATTCTTGACCCGGAGAGTAGGATCGACACGAGGTAAGTCTCCTTTCTAACTTTGTGAGGGATAATTGTCCCCATAGGTGAACTAATTAATTTTGTGCTACTATTTGCAGGGGCTACATACGCACGAGGTGATGAGAGTCCGTGCGTAGCTACTATTATGCTTATGTCGGGGTAGCCTAGGACCCACTAGCATGCTTTAATTGTTGTACTTGTAACTTTGTTGATAAAACAAACTGTCTAATATTACGGAACTTGTAGTTAAAATATCCAAGTAGGTTAAACTTCATTTTCTCAATCGTATAAAAGGAGAATTTAATTTTCCTTGGCTAGACATTCCCTGATAAAATTCTGGATTTACTACTTGAATGGGCCTATTTATATGTGGGTATCCCAGTCGCAGGTATGATTCGCGAGCGGGGTAACTCTATTATTTATATGTATCCCGCTTCGCATGTATGATTCGCGAGCAGGGTAAGTCCTCCTACCACACTCTTATGGGATCGGGCCGTTCGCCTCGGCAGGATTTATGTACCACACTCTCATGGGAGCGGGCCATTTGCCTCGGCAAGTTAATAGATGCATCTATGGTTCGCGCCGTTCGACCCTTCGGCAGTGCACAATTTACTTTTATATTGGATCGGGCCGTACACCTCAGCATTTCCTATGTACTTACTATCTCCATTGAATCGTGCGTAATGTTTGGCTAGAAGCCAGTGTATCCGAGGGTTTTCCCCTTAATTGAGGTATAATAAACTTTTCGGTGAAGCCGTAACTCTGCATATGTCTTGGTTACAGAAGGAAATTGTTAGTTGAGAGCTGAATAAATTGTACGGAAGGGATCGTACCGCGTAATTTATACTCGTTGACATTTACATTTACTTTGTTTCATATTGATTCATTTCGTTACTATACCTGATATTAATTGACTTCTAGCAAGTGTCTAATTCGACCTCTCGTCACTACCTCTCTGAGGTTAGGCGGGATACTTACTGAGTACACGTTGTTTTCGTACTCATGCTACACTTGTTATGCATTTATTGTTGCACAGGTACCTTCACAGCAATATGGCTGACTTGGAGAATTAGACGAGCCGCATCACCCGGAGACGACCCGCAGCCGGCAGAGTCTTCCTCTATGTATTGTATTTTCATTTTTAAAATCTTTGTCCAACTTGTATTTCGGGCAGGCATTGTAGTATCTGTATAAAATCTTAGAGGTTCGCTTATGCACTTGTGATACCGGGTTCTAGGATGTGTTTGGGATGTATTTATTAAAATGGAATATTAAACTATCGCATTTACTTAGCGGATTTTATGCAGTTGTTATGTAATTAAAGGAAAGGTAATGATTTCAAAAATAAATGCTAAACAGGAAATTTAACTCAACCGTTTAATGATTTGGCTAGCTTGACAGTGGTGTTCGGCGCAATCATGACCTTATGGATTTTGGGTCGTGATAGTACCGGACCTTTGGATAGTTGTACCAGCTATTTACTTTTATAATAATTATATATGTACTACGTTGGGATTTCCCCCTCCTATATAAAGGGGACCTTATCATTTCTTGCACACATGATATTCAATACAACAACAAGAACATTCTTTGCTCTCGAACTCAAACACACTCTATTGTCTCTTTATTGATTTGTTGATTACATTTATTGTATTTCATTGATTGTTCTTCATTTATTACTTATCATTGATCATATAGAACCCTCTTCATGGCTCTTAGAGCTATCAGACCTGCATCGATGATGCGAGGCTAGAATTCATGGTTTAACATGTTATATGCCTTACATTTTATGTGCGTTAATGATAAAAATACACTTTTTATGTGCATAATAGAGTCTATTTCATGTGTAGGTGAATTGGAGATGGAAACCGAGCTAAATGGATGCAAATACATCGAAAATACGCTCAAGAGGCGAGGAGGAGTGCACTGGGCTATAGTCGGGCGCCAGAGCCCAAACGCCTGACCTTGCCTAGCGTTATCCAGGCGTTAGAGCTGAAACGCCTGACCCTGCCTGGCGTTAGCCAGGCGTTAGAGCTTAAACGCCAGCCTTAGCCTGGCGTTAGCCAGGCGTCAGGGCCCAAACGCCAGGCCCCTATTCCGGCTAAATTCAAGTTTTTGAAGAGTTTAAGTGTCTCCCAGTTGGAATAGAAGTCTCCTACACGTTTAGGGTTTATCCCAAACATATAAATAGAACCCAAAAACACAACTTGAAGGGGGATTCAAAGAGAGGAAATCATCAAAGTGNTTAGATTTGATATTTATGAATATGAGTAGCTAACTTTCTTAATCTAGGGTTTTGGTGGAACCCGTTGGGGGACCAACTTATGGTGATATTAATATAGTTTGGTTGATTGTTCATCTCTATTTGTTCAATTACGTTCTTATTGTAGCTAATTGAATGGCCATCAATTAGCCGTGCCTAATTAATGTGTATCTACTTGAGAGAGAGTGCATATTAGGTAATTGTTTGAACAACATCACTCCCATAGTATAGACGAAAGTCATAACCGAGGGTTTAGAGGTTGG
>ML419112.1:24132-38531 GCA_005239525.1 Nicotiana knightiana | reverse complement strand
AATCTCTGATAATTCCCTAAAAATTGATAATTTTATGTATGTATGCGGCACCGCGTCACATGTTTGATTCGTGAGCGTAATAGCCTTACTATTATGTCAACCGCGTCGCATGTTCGATTTGCGAGCCGGGTAATAGATACATCTATGGTTCGAGCCGTTCGACCCTCGGCAGTGCACATTTATTTTTTGCGACGTTTCGACCATACGTTTNGTCCATTATATATTGCTTAGGTTCTTGCCTTAAAGAATAATCTCTGATAATTCCCTAAAAATTGATAATTTTATGTATGTATGCGGCACCGCGTCACATGTTTGATTCGTGAGCGTAATAGCCTTACTATTATGTCAACCGCGTCGCATGTTCGATTTGCGAGCCGGGTAATAGATACATCTATGGTTCGAGCCGTTCGACCCTCGGCAGTGCACATTTATTTTTTGCGACGTTTCGACCATACGTTTCGGCCTATTATGTGCTGTATGATTTACTGGGAATTTGTTATAATTGTATAAACTGGTTCATGTTAATAAGGGAATTTCGTACATTATGTGCTACTGAAATTTGACATGCAAAGGTAAACACAACTATACTTGATAATTCATTTCTTTGTGATTTCTACGACTGTTATGCCTGCGTAGCACCTATTAAATCATGTTATTTAGAAATGTTGACCCTAGTAAGTATCACGTCTACTTCTCGTCACTACCTCTTCGAGGTTAGGCGGGATACTCACTGGGTACATATTTGTTTATGTACTAATGTTGCACTACTGTACTTAATTGTACATGTTCTGAGGCTGGTGCATCTGGTTATCAGACCGGATCTCGATTCTGATCTCAGTTGGACCCGACTTCACGGTGAGCTGCTTCTCCTGACGATCCTCGGCGGCACCTTGGAGTTTTCTTTTGCTTATTTCCTGTCTATTCCTTTCAGACAATGGGATTGTATATTATGTTTTGTATATTCCATAAGTATGCCCGTAGGACTTGTGACACTAGTTCCTGGCACACACGTAGTTGTTATTTTGGTTTATGGGTATGTACATATATACATATTGGCTCATTCCTCATCATGACTATTTTGATTAAAACGGGCTATTATCCTTGTCAAATCATGTTTTAACTTTTAAAAACTTAGTATATTTTAAAGTGTTTAATCTAATGAGAAGGAACCTTTAGTAAATTAAGAGTCGTCTTGCCTGACCCCGCTGTTGGGCGCATCACGACCTCAGTTAGGATTTTGGGTCATGACAACATGGTATCAGAGCACTAGGTTCACGTAGGTCTCACAAGTCACAGGCAGACCTAGTAGAGTGTTGCGGATCGGTATGGAGACGTCTGTACTTATCTTCGGGAGGCTATAGAGTGTTAGGAAAATCTCTACTTATTTTTATTCTATTGTGCAGTCAATGTTTACTCAATTTCATTCTTCTTTTCTCTCACATATGGTGAGGACGCGTGCATCCGATGTTCCAGACCCGGGAGAGGCCGCTACCCCCGATGTCCGCGGCCATGGCAGAGGCCGGGGGAGGGCACAAGCCCAAGGTAGGGGATGAGGGCGTCCCCGAGCTATTCCAGTAGTACCACCAGAGGACCCCACTATAGAGGAGCAGGGTGAGGTGCCCCCAGCAGGTCCTGCTCCAGTATACTTTATGATGGCACCGAGATTCCAGGAGATCATGGGCCGTAAGATGCGATTCATGGACACTATGTCCCAGGCTAGTTTATTTCCAACGGATCCTGCCACATCTCAGGCAGGAGGGGGAGCCCATACCCCTACTGCCTAGGCTGCAGGCCAAACAACAACACTTTATCATACCCCGGGTACACTACCCGTGGGTGGAGCCCAGCCAGTAGCAGTAGCGCCTGAGCTCAGACCAGCTGCGGACGGTGATCCGCAGAAGTTACTGGATAGGTGGACCCGATTGCACCCTCCTATCTTCGGGGGTGAGAAGGGTGAGGATGCCCAGGACTTTATTGATAGGTGCAGGGACAGACTGCATAACATGAGGATACTGGAGTCCCACAGAGTGTACTGCACTACTTTCCAGCTTGAGGGCAGGGCCCGCAGATGGTGGTAGTCCTATATCCTGGGTAGACCAGCAGGTTCCCCTTCCATCACTTGGAAGAAGTTCACTCAGCTGTTCTTGGACAGGTATATCCCACCCTCCGAGAGTGAAGAGCTGCGATATCAGTTTGAGCAGCTAGAGCAGGGGCAGATGTTGCCTACCGATGCTGAGAGAGTGCAGAGATTTGTAGCAGGGCTGCACTCAGGTATTAGGGCCAACATCGCCCGAGAGGTGGAGATGGGGACTCCTTATCAGCTGGTAGTGGAGATTGCTCGTACGATTGAGGGTTATCAGTCGAGGACCAGGGAGCAGGTACAACAGGATAAGAGAGCTAGATATTCAGGAGATTTCAGAGGTGCCCCAGCCAAGGGTAGAGGTCAGTTCGATAGAGGCCAGTCTAGCAGGCCTCCATATTCAGCTCGTCCGCCACCTCCCTGTGGTGCTCCAGTGAGGCCCTATTTCAGCGCCATGCCAGAGAGTTCCTACCGCCCACCAGCCATTTAGGATTCCTCAGGCGGGTATTCCGGTCATCAGGGGTCTTCTATTCCTTACTTCAGTGCCATGCCGGAGAGTTCTCACCATCCC
The DNA here is from genome assembly GCA_005239525.1 of Nicotiana knightiana. Lineage (NCBI taxonomy): Eukaryota > Viridiplantae > Streptophyta > Magnoliopsida > Solanales > Solanaceae > Nicotiana > Nicotiana knightiana. The sequence continues at coordinate 35,880 of ML419112.1, read as the reverse complement.
CTAGCTGTCTAGGGTCCTTCTTCAGGGCAGCAGGCCATGCCATCAGCCAGATGTTATGAGTGTGGGGATCCAGGCCATATGAGGAGGACTTGTCCCAGGCTTCAGGGCAAGGCCGTTCAGCAGAGCTATCAACCTACATTTTCAGCACTGGCGGTTCGTCCACCCAGAGGTGGAGGGCAGACTGATAGAGGTCGTCCCAGAGGTGGAGGCCAGGCAGGGGGAGCTCTGCCGGCCCCTATTCATGCCAGCGGAGGTCATCCAGCTCCTGTTTATTCTGGCGGGGCTTAGTCTTCCGGTGCTCCAACTAGATTCTATGCTATCCCGGCCAGATCAGATGTAGTGGCCTCAGACGCCGTGATCACAGGTATTATTACAGTATGTGGTTGAAAGGCATCCGTGTTATTTGATGCAGGATCCACTTATTCCTATGTTTCAGTCTTATTTGCTCATTTTCTGGATGTCCCTCGTGAGTCCTTGGGTTCTCCTATTTATGTGTCCACTCCCGTGGGCGATTCTGTGGTTGTAGACCGGATTTGACGGTCCTGTGTGATTTCATTCCGTGGATTCGAGACTCGAGCGGATCTCTTATTGCTCGACATGGTTAATTTTGAGATTATTTTGGGCATGGATTGACTATCTCCTTATCATGCCATGCTAGATTGCCATGCCAAGACAGTTACTTTATCCATGCCCGAGTCGCCTAGTCTGGAGTGGAGAGGTTCCTTAGTTAGTACAGCCAGCCGGGTTATTTCATTCTTGAAGGCTCGACATATGGTCGAGAAGGGTTGTCTGGCCTATTTTGCTTATGTGCAGGACACCACCGCCGTGTCTCCGACGATTGATTCAGTGCCAGTTGTTCGAGAGTTTGCTGATGTATTTCCTTCGGATCTTCCGGGCATGCCTTCGGATCGTGATATTGATTTATGCATTGACTTAGCTTCAGGCACCCAGCCTATATCTATTCCTCCGTACCGTATGGCTCCGAAAGAGTTGAAGGAGTTAAAGGAGCAGCTTGACGAGTTGTTAGCTAAGGGGTTCATCAGGCCGAGTGTATCGCAATGGGGTGCTCCAGTTCTATTTGTAAAGAAGAAGGATGGGTCTATGTGGATGTGTATTGATTACCGCCAGTTGAACAAGGTCACCATTAAGAACAAGTATCCTTTGCCGCGCATCGATTATTTGTTTGACCAGTTGCAGGGTGCTCGTGTGTTTTCTAAGATTAATTTGCGATCGGGGTATCATCAGTTGAGGATTTGGGTTTCAGATGTTCCGAAGACTGCTTTTCGTACGAGATATGGCCATTATGAGTTCCTGGTGATGTCCTTTGGTTTGACTAATGCTCCAGCGGCATTCATGGACTTGATGAATAGGGTGTTCAGATCGTATATTGATTCCTTTGTCATTGTTTTCATTGATGATATTTTGATTTACTCACGTAGTCTGGGGGAACACGAGCAGCATTTGAGAGTTGTGCTCCAGACTTTGCGAGAACAAAAGCTATATGCTAAGTTCACCAAGTGTGAGTTTTGGTTGGATTCCGTGGCATTCTTGGGGCATGTGGTATCCGGAGAGGGTATCAAAGTCGATCCTCAGAAGGTTGAGGCGGTTCAGAGTTGGTCGCGTCCTACTTCAGCTACAGAGATCAGGAGCTTTTTGGGCCTAGCAGGCTATTATCGCTGATTTGTGGAGGGGTTCTCTTCTATTGCAGCTCCATTGACTATATTGACTCAGAAGAATGCCCCGTTTCGATTGTCTAACGAGTGTGAGGCGAGCTTTCAGAAGCTCAATACAACATTGACCTTAGCACTAGTTCTAGTATTGCCTTCCGGTTCTGGGATGTGTACAGTATATTGCGATGCTTCATGAGTTGGCTTGGGGTGTGTATTGATGCAGGATGGGAGAGTTATTGCTTATGCTTCGCGTCGAGAGACAGTGGTTCAGGGCAAGGCCAAGGAGATTATTATTGGCGAGGATGGTGTTCTGAGACTTCAGGGCCGTTTTTGTGTTCCTAAGGTTGATGGCCTGAGGGAGAGGATTCTAGAGGAGGCACACAGTTCTCGGTATTCTATTCATCCTGGTGCTACGAAGATGTATCATGATTTGAAGCATCATTACTGGTGGAGGAGAATTAAGAAGGACATTGTGGAGTATGTGGCTAGGTGTCTTAATTGCCAGCAGGTGAAGTATGAGCACTAGAGGCTAGGAGGCCTACTTCAGCAGATGCCCATTCCTGAGTGGAAATGGGAGCGCATCACCATGGACTTTGTGGTTGGGCTGCCTCAGACCTTGCGGAAGGTTGACGTGGTTTGGGTCATTATGGATAGATTGACAAAATCGACACATTTTATTCCAGTAGCTACTACTTATACTTCTGAGAGGTTGGCTCAGATCTACATTCGGGAGATAGTCCGGTTGCATGGCGTGCCGGTGTCCATTATATCAGATCGAGGTCCTCAGTTCACCTCGCACTTCTGGAGAGCATTACATAGTGAGATGGGTACCCAGGTAGACCTCAGCACAACATTTCACCCTCAGACTGATGGTCAGTCGGAGCGTACAGTTCAGATATTGGAGGACATGCTCAGGGCATGTGTGATTGACTTTGGAGGTCAGTGGGACCAGTTCTTGCATTTGGCCGAGATTGCTTACAATAATAGTTATCAGTCCAGCATTTGAGATGACACCATTTGAGGCTTTGTATGGTCGGCGATGTCGTTCTCCTATCGGGTGGTTTGAGCCTGGCGAGGCTAAGTTATATGGCACCGACCTGGTGAGGGATGCTTTGGAGAAAGTGAAGTTGATTCAGGAGAGGATCTGCACAGCACAGTCCAGACAGAAGAGTTACGTGGATCAGAGGGCGTGTGATGTATCATTTATGGATGGATATAGGGCCCTGTTGAAAGTCTCGCCTATGAAAGGTATTATGAGGTTTGGGAAGAAGGGAAAGATAAGCCCGAGGTTTATAGGTCCCTTCGAGGTGTTGAGGCGAGTTGGGGAGGTTGCTTATGAGCTGACCTTACCTCCCAGTTTATCAGGAGTTCATCTAGTTTTTCATGTATCCATGCTTCGGAGGTACCACGCCGACATCTCTCACGTGGTTGATTTCAGCACTCTTCAGTTGGATAAGAGGTTGGGTTACGAGGAGGAGCCAGTTGCTATTACTTATAGACAGGACCGCCAGTTGAGGTTCAAGAGAGTTTTTGCCATAAAGGTCCAATGGAAGGGCCAACCAGTCGAGAAGGCAACCTGGGAGTCCGAGGAGTACATGCGGAGCAGATATCCACACTTATTCAGCACTCCAGGTATGATTCTAGACTCGTTCGAGGATGAACGTTTGTTTAAGAGGTGGAGAATGTAATGACCCGACCGGTCGTTTTGCGTTATCGGACCCTGTTCCCCTAAATGAAACTTCCCATAGTGGCTTATTAGGATTTGTGACTTGAGGGGACTGGTGGTCCGGGATTCGGAGTTGTTTAGAGTGTATAGGAACATTTGGTTCCTTAAGGTTGGCCTTTAAGGCCAAGTTTGACTTCGGTCAACATTTTTAGTAAACGACCTCGGAATCGAGTTTCGACGATTTCGTTAGCTTCATGTGATGATTCCAGACCTGGGCATATGTTCGGAATGGGTTTCAGATTACCCGGGAGCGTTTCGGTGCCCAATATTGAAATAAGAGTCCCTTAAGTTCTATTATGGTTTGGGACGTGTTTTTGTGATATCGAGGTCCGAACGGAATTTCAAGATTAGGAATAGTTCCGTTATGTCATTTATGACTTACCTGCAAAATTTGGTGTCATTCCGAGTAGTATAGGTCGTTTCGGCGCATTGTTAGCGAAGTCTAGAAAACTTAAAGTTCCTAAGTTTGGTTCTAGGGGTTTTGAGGTGTGATTTTGATAGCGTTGTTTTGGATGTTCTGAAGGATCGAGCGAGTCCGTATTATGATTTGGGACTTGTTGGTATATTTGGACGGGGGCTCGGGTGGGCCCAGGTGCCTCCTGGACACCACACGAGGCCAAAAACCAGCTGAATTAGTTGCTGGTGCACCTGTTCTGGTGTGACCGCAGGTGCGGTTGTCCAGTTGTAGGTGCGGGACCGCTCCTGTGGTCCCAGCCTCGCAGGTGCGACCCTCAGTGGTCAGGCCAATTCTCGCAGGTGCGGACAAAATTCCGCAGGAGCGGAGCCGCATGTGCGGTCTCCACTCCGCAGGTGCGGGCCCAGGCTTCCTAGTCCATTTTCGCAGGTGCGAGCCTTTGCTTGCAGGTGCGGTCCTCGAGCCGCAGGTGCGGAAACACTTTTCAGACAGTGTGTTTTTATACACGGGAACTAATTCATTTCCCTTATCTTCTTCTTCTTCTACCTTGGGGCGATTTCCACCGTTTTAGAGGGGCAAACGACCTGGTTGTTGAAGGTAAGTAAATTCTTCTCTAATACTAGCTTCATGCATGGATTACTAGCTTAATTAACTACCTAAATTAGTGAAAAATCAAGAATGGGGTAGTAACCTAGGGCTTTCGAAAATTTGAGAATTTACCCGTGAATTAACTATTAAATCAAGTAGAAATCGTATATTAATGATCCTTAGGCTATGGGTGAGTGTTTCCTTCGAGAATTTTTGGAATCCGAGCATGTGGGCCCGGGGTTGGATTTTAGAATTTTTTCAAGAATGGTGAATTTACTAAATGAGTAGGAGAATTCCGATATCTTTTAGCATAAATTGATGAATTTGTATAACATTTGCCTAGTTTCGAGTCCTCGGGTGTAGATTTTGGAGTTTTGGGCACGTTCTTTGTCCGGGGAGTAGGTTCGACACGAGGTGAGTCTCCTTTCTAACCTTGTAAGGAGGAATTGTCCCCATAGGTGATCATAAATGATTGCATATCCTTATTTGCGGGGGCTACGCACGTACTATGTGACGAGAATTCATGCGTAGCAACTACTATGCCATGTTGGGTAGTTCTAGGACTCACGAGCATGCTTATATGTGCCTTACATGTATTCCTAAACGTATTTTTAATTGCTTATTATCCTTGATTTGGCATGAGAAAATTAGGAAGTTGTGGTCCAAGATATATTGCTTAGGTTCTTGCCTTAAAGAATAATCTCTGATAANTGTGCCACAGAATCGGTTGTGCTCTGCCTCTTCCCCTCTATCAGAAGATTGCCTTGTGTGGAAGGTTGACTCTGAACTTCAGTCAATGGGAGGAATCCCCTTATCTAAGGTTCTTTGTATGGCACTCTAAACTCTCTTTCTTACGCGAGACAGAAAGTGTAACTACCGAAGCTCTTTCAACTTGTCCTGTCTTTTGATAAGTATTGCGGTTAAGTCAGTTAACAAGATGAGAGTCGGAAAATAGAAATAAGAACTGTCAAGTGATTCTTGAATGCTTCTACTTATGTAGATGGAGTCCAGTACGCTACTATATATACTTAAAATTCCCAAGACAATAAATTCCCTAAAAATTGATAATTTTATGTATGTATGCGGCACCGCGTCACATGTATGATTTGTGAGCGGAGTAGCCCTACTATTATGTCAACCGCGTCGCATGTTCGATTCGCGTCCAGGGTAATAGATGCATCTATGGTTCGAGCCGTTCGACCCTCGGTAGTGTACATTTATTTCTCGCGACGTTTCGGCCGTACGTTTCCGACCTATTATGTGCTGTATGATTTACTGGGAATTTGTTGTAATGGTATAAACTGGTTTATGTTAATAAGGGAATTTAGTACATTAGGTTCTAGTGAAATTTGACATGCAAAGGTAAGCACAACTATACTTGATAATTCATTTCTTTATGATTTCTACGACTGTTATGCCTGCCTAGCACCTATTAAATCATGTTATTTAGAAATGTTGACCCTAGTAAGTATCACGTCTACCTCTTGTCACTACCTCTTCGAGGTTAGGCGGGATACTTACTGGGTACATATTTGTTTATGTACTCATGCTGCACTTCTGTGCTTAATTGTACAGGTTCTGAGGCTGGTGCATCTGGTTATCAGACCGAATATCGATTCTGATCTCAGTCTGACCCGACTTCACAGTGAGCTGCTTCTCCTGACGATCTTCACTGGCACCGTGGAGTTTTCTTTTTCTTATTTCCCGTCTATTCCTTTCAGACAGTGGGATTGTATATTATGTTTTGTATATTCTGTTAGTATGCCCGTAGGACTTGTGACACTAGTTCCTGGCACACACGTAGTTGTTATTTTGGTTTACGGGTCTGTACATATATACATATTAGATCATTCCTCACCATGACTGTTTTGATTAAAACGGGCTAATTATCCTTGTCAAATCATGTTTTATCTTTTAAGAACTGAGTATATTTTAAAGTGTTTAATCTAATAAGAAGGAACCTTTAGTAAATTAAGAGTCGGCTTGCCTGACCCTGCTGTTGGGCGCCATCACGACCTCAGTTAGGATTTTGAGTCGTGACATCTAGATCTTCCAATACCAAGCCTTTAATAGATAGCTAGGGGCATAAGATTTATGCTTGCCCCCAAATCACATAGTGCCTTGGCAAAAGCAAAGTTACCTATGGTGCAGGGAATTGTGAAACTCCCTGGGTCTGACAATTTTTCAGCAACAAGTCTTGTTACAACATCACTGCATGTCTGAGTTAGAGTCACTGTGGCCAAGCTTTGGAAGTCGAACTCGCAGGATATCAAGTCCTTCGTCATTTTTGCATAACCAGGCATTTCTTTTAAAGCATCAATCAATGGAATATTTACCTGAATTTGTTTCAACATGTTCAAGAACTTCTTGTATTGCTCATATTTTTGATATTTGGCTAGCCTCATTGGGAATGGTGCTGGAGGTCGCTTCTTCCCTGTGATTTGGGCTTTCTTTTTTTCAGACGCTGCCTCTAATACCGGTTCCTGTGCTGTCTCAGCTTCTTTCTCAACCTCATTCTGTTTGTTGGCATCTTCCTGTGCATGCTGCACTGTCACGTCAGTCAATCTTGCTGAGTCATCTAGCTCAATGGGCACTGGCACAAGTGTCTCAACAGGTCTGCTTTGTCGAGCCCTCTCTTGCTCCAAGTATAGGTCTCTACCATTACGTAGACTCACTGCCATCAGCTGCTTCGAGCTATGATCTTTTTAGATTTACCTGAGTGTCTGCAGGTAACGTCCCATAAGGACAATTATTTAATGACATCGAAATCTGACCCATTTGGACCTCAATTTTTTGATAGTTGACTCGTGTGAATCTTCTCTTTCACTTGTTTTTGCATTAGACCCAATCACCTGCTGCATCATTGCCTCGAGCCTAGCGAACCCGTCTTCCTGTCTCTCATTATGTTGTTGTTGATGTGGATGATACCCCTGCTGCTGATTCTGGATGTTATAGCCCTGTGGCCTTTGGAAAGGTGCCATATTACCCTGTGGTCGCATGGCCCCCATGTTACCGTTATTATGCTGCTGCGGGGCTGGCCTGTATTGCTGATTCTTCTGCCCCCAATTCTGACTACCTAGTCTCTGACCCCAATATTTGGACACATAGTTCATGTTCTCAGGATAGTGTTGGTGATCCCCCTCAGCTCTCCACCGGCTACCAAATGGCTGACTGATGCAAGATGTACATAAGCCCCCATTGGTTGTATCAACTATGTGCACCTGCTGTTTCTGACTGACTCTTCCACCTTTTTGGCGAGGATGCTCATTTGTGTCATTAATGTGGCCATATTTTCAGCAAGAGAGTTAGCTGGATCTAAGACCACTGAGTGGACCACAGGAGTGATGGGCGCGTTTCTGTTTGTCCATCCTGAGTTTTGGGACATCTTGTCGAGCAAGATCTTGCTCTCTCTGAATGTTTTACTCAGGAATGCTCCACCGGATGAAGCATCAACATTAGCTTTCACACTATCTGCCAGACCCATGTAAAATATCTGCCCCAACATCTGCTCTGGAATACCATGGTGTGGACATGCAACCAACAATCCTTTAAATCTTTCCCATGTCTCTTGCAATGTTTCTGTTGGTTTCTGTCTGAAGCTTAAGATCTCATCAATTTGTTGAGCAGTCTTGTTGGGTGGATGAAATTTGTTCAGAAATTGCTTGACCAACTCCTCCCAAGTAGTGATGGAATTGATGGGGAGTGAATTTAGCCAAGTCTGGGCTGCTCCTGTCACAGAGAATGGAAACAACAACAACTTTATTGCTTTCGGAGTCATGTTGTGCTGTCTTTGTGTTTGGTAGATTGGCAGGAAATTCTTCAAGTGCTGTTGGGGATCTTCAATAAATGACCCCGAGAATAGTCCTTTGTTTTGTAACAAATGCAGCATATTGTTTGTGATTTGGAGTGAATCTGCCTGTATCTACGGGACTACTATCGCTGTGGTCAAATTGTTTGCCGTGGGTTGTGCCCAGTCATATAAAGCAGCCGCTGGAACAAGAGGCTCTACTTCCTTTACATTTGGGTCCTCCACGCCATCCCCAATAGTTCTGTTGTTCACCAGATCTGCCATGTCTGGTTCAAGTTGTTCAGTTGAGTTTTGTTGTTTGCTTTTCCGGTTGGCCCGATTCAAGGCCTTGCAAACTTTCTCGGGATCTGATAATGCTTCAAACACTTCACCAGTTCTCGATGAGTTTCTAGGCATGCACCTGTAACAACCAAGTTTGGAAAGGTTAAAATTTCAATGTATTGATTGAAAGTGAAGAAAATTGACTACAATAAGAATTTTTGTACTTCTTTCAACTGTAATTGATAACACCGTTAACTCCCCGGGAACGGCACCAAAATTTGATCACTCCCAACTATGCCTTATAAAAAGGACTAAGCGGTCGTTGTCAATATATTCCGGATATTAGGTCCAGAGTCGAATCCCACAGGGAATTAACCTACCAATTACAGTTATCAGACTCACTCAATTCCACGTAATCAACTTCCAAGATATTTTGAATAACAATTGGTTATTTTTCTACTAACTATCTTAATGAAACTATATTAACTAAGAGCTAACTAAGAATGGGTTGTAAACAATAAAGAGAAGGATCTAAGGTTATGATTTTCCCTATTGATGGAATACCTTCCTACTATATTTCATATAAATTCGCCTAATCGTCTCTATCGATCATGAGCACTCTTACTACCATAAATCTCTCCCGAGTAATTACGACAATTTACTAGACATACTCTCCTGAGTTACGCTAGCTGGATTTTATTACAGCTCACTTAGATCACACCCAAGGTTTCGTTATCCCTAATCCCACATTTAGGCCCTTGGTTATTGATTCCTCACATACGTCAGTAGTGATGTTGTTCAACAACTACCTAAATATGCACTCTCTCCCAAGTAATACATACTAAATAAGCACAACTAATTGCGGATCCTTTCAATTAACTACAACACGAACGTAGTTGAACAAATAGAGATTAAACTTGGCAAATCTATTTTAACATAGCAAGAATTTCATCCTTCAATAGGTTCCATCAAAACCTTAGACTAAATATTTAGCTACTCATGATAAAATAAGATAAAGCAATAAAATAATTCATGATTCATAAAATAATGATAAAGGAAGAAGAATGAAAAAATCTTATGGTGTCTTGATCTTCTCACACTTGTTCTTGCCTCCAATTGAGCCTAAAAACAAGCTTAACCTTGACTTGGGCGAGTTTGTTGAGTTTATATAGGGTTAGGTAAGTTTCCCAAGCTTTACACTTAAGCCCATGGACTTTCTTGGCGTTCCCCAGATCGACCGCGATCGTGGGCCAACCGTGTTTGTTTGTATACATTCTGTTTTTTGGCGCTTGGCCCACCGCGTTCCAGCCGCGGTCCGACCGCGGTCGCGGTGGGCTGTTGTCCAGTTTTTCTTCTCTTTTTCTTGCTTGTTTTCATATGGGTTCTTCTCGATTGGCCTTGTATCTACATATTCAACCCCAAAACACTTTTTGTCATCCTCCTAATTCGGAATAACTCCTGCAAAGTAAAGAACCTCAATTAGAGCATTTTTTTTTATCATTTAGCACTTAAAATATCAATAAAGTATGGTTAACTTAGAGCACAAATAACATCTACATCGCACAATATAGGCTACTATCACGGACCCGTAGCAAAATGAATTGTCAAATTTGGACATCGTATGAGGATTTTATGATCATTTTACTAATAATTAGGTTGTTAGATTTTTCAGATTAATTATGGAATTTCCGCTGACGACGTATTTAAAAATCTGCGCTATTTACAAATATTGAAACCAATATATCTCCTTCATTATAAGGTCAAATTAAGTGATTCAAAAGCATAACTTGACTAGAATTTCATAAGGAATCCATTGGAGATATAAAAAGCGAGTTTTGAGATCGTTTGGCATGAGGATCGATGCAGAATAGCTATCAAAAAATATATAAAATAAGATTTTGTTCATTCGGTCATATATTGAGTTGGGGAGCTCGGATTTGGGCGATTTTGGAGGCTATTTTTCACCATATGGATTGGGATAAGTGTTCTCTACTCGTTTTGGATTATATTTCATGAATCCATCTTTATTTTTGGGATTTGATTAATGATTTCAAAGTGAAATTGAGGGAGTTAGGGCTTGAGTTTTGGAGAATTTGAGGTGAGGAATTGAGGGACCAAACGAAGTCTGATTTTGACGAATTTTATATGGTTAGACTCGGGAGAGAACGGGGTTTCTAATTCTATCCTTTTTGACTGGTTTCAAGACGTGGGCCCAAGGGTCGTGTTTTGGACAATTTTGGATTTTTGGCATATCTTGTAGTTTTTATTGTGGAATTCGATTCGTTAGCTTATGTTGATGGTATTAATATGATTATGGTTAGATACGGAGCTTTTGGATACCAAGTCCAGAGACGAGGGCATCCTGGAGTAGGATTTTACGCTATTTAGGCATGTATCTTGCCTAACCTTGTGTGGGGGAAACCACCCCTTAGGAATTGAGTCACTTGTGCTATCTCGATATGTGAAAGCTGTGTATGCAAGGGGACGAGTGGTTACACAATTTATATGTGGTGCTGACCGGTTAGATTGTCTAGTCTTTTTCCATGCCTTTGATCACATTTTCATAATATGTGGTATCTTGTTTTTAGGCTACACTTACATGCTCTATATGATGTTGTTAGCATTTATTTACCTCTTGCTCGTTGTTTGGATTTATTTGTCTTAGTTGAAGTTATTGCCTTCCTTGTTGTTTGGTTACTTCTTAATTGTGAGTTCCTCTATGACTCTGTGCATATATGCTACATGTCTAAATTGTTGTGATTACCTGTGTAGTTATCACATGCCTTACATGTCTTGTTGTTTTTGTAAAGGGTGTTGTATTACTTTGATTTTTACGTGATTCTCTTGTTGTCGTGTACTCAATACTCTTGGTAGTAGAAATTCTGGTAATTGAGTTGTGGATTGGTTGTTGTTGTTGTTGATTTAAACTAATGTTTGGTGGGATCGGGTTGCACGGCGCAACAGGAGTAATAAGGGTAGACAGGTGGGATCGGGTTGCACGCTGCAACATGAGGAATAAGGGTGATAGATTGAGGAGCAATAAGGGAGGACTGGTGGGATCAGGTTGCGCGCCGCAATATATTAAATATTATTTACTGTTATTGTAATTGTTAAGGAGGAATAAGGGAGGATTGGTGGGATCGGGTTGCATATATATATATATATATATATATATATATATCATTTACTATTAATGTAATTGTTAAGGAGGAATAAGGGAGGATTGGTGGGATCGGGATGCACGCCGCATCAATATATGTACTTATGTGTTCCTTTCTGA
>ML419111.1:0-12105 GCA_005239525.1 Nicotiana knightiana | reverse complement strand
CTACACTTTTAAATAAAGGTCGGGTCAAAACATGTCTTGTTGTTCTTTGTCTGAAAACTCTTCCCGTTTCCAGTCAAAGAGGGGCAGCTGTAGACATGTAATTTTTGACCCTCCCTGAAATTTTATATCATTTAGTGTTTAGATGTTAGTTTTAGAAGTAATATCGATATTTTGGCTATTTTTATACATAAAAAAAAACCTTTTGCTTTATTTTCTCTTAAATTAAAAAAAAAAACTACAAAAAATATTTTTCTTTATTTTTTAGTTGATACTTTGTTTAGTTAGTTTTACTTTTAAAAAAAAAGAGTTAAAAATAAAAAATAGTCACGTGTTCTTCTTAAATATGATTTCATGACAATTAGGATTTTAACTTCTTCTTTCTTATTCTTAGGACGTTGCTTTCCCCAAATAAAATAGAAAAATACATTTTATCTAATTTTAGGAAGTTTAGTTTTGTAAAATAATTTTCATAGTTATAGTTAATTACACTGTTTTGAGTTTAATTATTTTAGATACTTTTGTAAGTTTTATCTTACACAATGGAAATGAAAAGAAAAGCCAAATGAAGATTCCATCTTATCCTACTTTAACAAATTCCTCATCAGTACACTNTTAACACAAAAAGACCTAGGGACTAACTGGCAAATACACAAAAAATACACTTAAAACTTAGACCAATATTATAGGTAATGCCTACAATGAGCTAGAGAGAGGAGACCCAACAGCAGCTTCCCAAGACCAAACGGACCCCCCCCCCCTTTTCATCATCTTCTCCAAACAGACCCAAACCACCTAGCCGCCGCCGCACCACTGCCCCTCACCCTCCTGCCGCTGGCTATCACCAAGGTTTGCCGGAAATCCGCTACTCCGTGCAACTTTTATTCAACAACAAAAACAAAATGGCGCACAACACCCCTTCTACTTCCTCCCTAACCTCTAACACCTCTTACACCCAAAAACAAGAACAAAGGCAGCAACTTTCTCCCTCCTCTCAAAACAGTGGCCGCCGGAAATAGCCCTCTCGTCGACGCACCAACAGTAGCGGCAACCCCCACTCCCCTTCCCTAAATCTTCTTCCCTTCCCCTCTCGAATGAACAACCCTAGCCACCTCTGATCTTCATCTTAAAATACAAGAGAAAAACGACAGCCCACCAAACAGCCATGAAAACCAACTAGAAACTCCAACTCAAAAATGCAGTTCCAAACAGCCTCCTTTCGTGCATATTAACGCCAAGTTCGAGATGGTCGTCGCTGATTTCCGGCCGTGTTCAGTGGTGTTTGGTCCGTGCGTTGAATTGAAAACCTTTAAAAATTAAGATTTCGGCAATAAAGGTCTGTTCCTCTTACCTATGTACCATGTCTTCCTAATTTTATTCCAAGATTTTGGTTAAACAAGTATTTCATTAAGTTTGGTATCTATGTGAATGCTCATTTCATTGTCTCTCGGAATTGGGTTTGCTTGAAAGCTGATTTGTATTTGTTGGCATTAGAATACATTTAACCATTTGTTAGCATATCTGTTTGTTGGTGTTATTAAGGTAAAATTCATTTATTATAAGGTTTTGTTGGCCTCATGATTAGTTGGAAATATGAGATGAACTTGATAAGTTTGATTCCTGTTATGACTCCACTCTTGGTGATAGATTGAAACCTATAGGGATTGAATTTTTTTTTCATATGTCTCGTTTTCATGTTGTTCTTTGGTTGAGGAATGTTGTTGCATTCTGCAAAGTATTTTTGTGGTGATACGGTTCCCGTGGCGCGATTCGCAATGTGTACAAAATTCGTAACTCCAAGTTCAGGTGTGCATTTCATGTGACCCGGTTATAACTTTGTTTAATATTAAAAAATAATAATAAATATGTCGTTAATCGCGGGTACATTTCATGTGACGCGATTTGCAACATATACCAAAGCGATAAGTGTACGACATCATGATTTGTTTCAAAATAATTTCGTAAATAACTAAAAGCGGCTAGAAGTTTAAAAATGCACAATAGGTTCTAGATACATAAATAATCAGATAACTCAAGCCAAATATTAATAATTAAGCGACCGTGCTAGAACCACGAAACTCGGGAATGCCTAACACCTTCTCCCCGGTTAACAGAATTCCTTACCCGAATTTCTGGTTCGCAGACATTTTAAACAGATTCAAAAATTTTCTCGGTTTGGGATTTCAATAAACGGTGTCCCGGAACATCGTCAAAAATCCGGGTGGCGACTCTGAAAATTAAATCAAATGCCAAAACCGAATAATGTCACTTTAATTGGAAAAACTCCCTTATTACCCTTCATTAATTCGGGGTAGGGAAAAAGGAGGTGTGACAGTCACTAGCATCACACATGAGCTAAATAGTAAGCTCCAATTGGGTGCGGTAATAATGGGAGTGGTTGTCAATTTATACTTTAGAAGCTAAAAAGCTTTCATGCACTCTTTATTGAACACAAACTTTGCATCCTTTTCTAGCAGCTTGCACAAGGGGTTCACCACTTTTGAGAAATCTTTGATGAACTTTCGGTAGAACCGCGCGTGCCCAAAAAAACTCCTAACTCCTTTGACGGAAGTAGGATAAGGGAGCTTTGAAATCACTTCAGTCTTCGCCTTGTCCACTTCAATTCCGTTATTTGAGTTCTTACGGCTGGGGACAATGCCCTCCTCGACCTTAAAGTGGCATTTTTTCCCAATTAAGCACTAGATATCTTCATATCAAGCCAATACTTTGTCAAGATTTTCCAAGCATTCTTCAAATGATTCACCCACAATACTAAAATCATCCATGAAAACTTAGAGGAAATCCTCCACCATATCCGTAAATATTTCCATCATACACCGCTGAAAGGTAGCTGGTGCATTACACAAACTAAATAGCATCCGTGAGAATGCAAATGTTCCGTATAAATATGTGAATGTAGTTTTCTCTTGGTCTTCTGGTGAAATGAGAATTTGGTTGTACCCTGAGTACCCATCCAAAAAGTAATAGTAGGCCCGCCTGACAAGTCTATCCAATATTTGATAAAGAAAGGTCAATGGAAAATGATCTTTGCGAGTCACTTTGTTCAGCTTTCGGTAGTCCATGCGTACTCTCCATCCGGTCACAGTCCTAGTCGGGATCATCTCATTTTACTCATTTGTGACCACGGTCATACCCCCTTTTTTGGCACACATTGTACCGGCGAAGTCCATGCACTGTCCGAAATTAGGATACACAACCCCTGCATCTAGCCACTTGATAATTTCCTTCTTGATGACCTATTGCATGGCCTCGTTCAACCTCCTTTGATGTTCCACAGAAGGTTTGGCATCATCCTCTAGTATAATTTTGTGCATACAAAAGGCGGGGCTTATACCCTGAATGTCAGATAGAGTCCATCCAGTTGCCTTTTTCCTTCTTTGAAGCACCTCAAGGCTGGAGTTTACCTGCACTTTAGTTAAGCAAGCAGAAAGAATAACAGGTAATGTAGAAGAAGGGCCTAAGAATTCATACCTAAGGTGAAAAGGTAGAGGCTTCAACTCCAATTTTGGTGGCTCCTTGATTGAGGGCTTTATCGGTAGAGTCTTCTGGTTTTCCAAGTCCAAGAGGAGTTTACGGGGCCCATATGAGTAGGATACCGTTCCTTGCAAGGAATTTGCACATTCAATCAAGCCTTCCCTTTCATAATCCTCATGTTTCAACAATACAACTTCCATAGGGTCTTTCACATTGATCATGGCACTTGTGTCATCAACTATCACCTCTGTCACAAGATCCACAAAAGAGAAAACTTCATTACTATTCGGTTACCTCATTGATTTGCACACGTGGAATACAAATTTTTCATCACCCACCCGAAATGTGAGCTCCCCTGCTTCCACATCAACCAATTCCTTCCTCATTGCTATGAAAGGTCTCCCAATATTATAGGCACCTCATAGTCGACTTTGTAGTCGAGAATCACAAAATCAGCGGGCAAAATAAACTTGTTGACCCCGACGAGAACATCATTAATAATACCAAGCGGCCTCTTCATTGTTCAATCCGCCATTTGCAATCCCATAGAAGTATCTCTCGATTGTCCAATACCCAATATCTTGAATAAGGAGTATGGCATCAAATTAATACTTGCGCCCAAATCACACAAGGCTTTTGCAAAATCAGCACTACCAATGGTACATGGAATTGTAAAAGTGACGGGATCTTCAAGCTTTGGAGACATCGAGTGCACAATGGCACTCACTTGATGAGTCATTTTGATGGTCTCACAATTCATAGATCTCTTTTTAGTTACCAAGTCCTTCATGAACTTGGCATATTCCGGCATTTGCTCAAGAGCTTCCACCAAGGGCACATTGATTGAAAAGCTTTTCATCATCTCAATAAAATTCTTGAATTGGTTTTCATTATTTTGCTTGGCAAGTCTTTGAGGATAAGCTGGAGGAGGCGTTGGAAAAGGAGCCTTGGCTTTGGACACTACCGTTTCCGGTATGTCTATCACGTGTTCCCGAGACGGGTTCACATAATTTTGAGTCTCCTCCCCATTTTCATGAATATAGATCCTCACTTCATCATTCAAATTCTCATCATTCACTTGCTCATCAATTATTGGGTCATCATCATTTTGCAGTACAACATCATCACTCACAATTTTCTTCGGATTGGAGGTACTTGCATCTCCACCCCTACCGCTTCTTGTGGTCACCTCCATGACATGGCCTGTATTGTTCCCACCTTTCGAGTTTACTACCATATCACTTGGTAGTGTCTCTTTAGGGCGAGTATTCAATGCTTGAGGAATTTGACCCATTTTTACTTCCAAGTTGCGGATTGAGGTGATATGGGAAGCTATTTGAGCATCGGAATCGGCATTCCTTTCCATCATTTGTTTGAACATACTCTCTATCCTCCCCATCTCATTGTTTGAAGAACTTTTCCCTTGAGACAGATATGGAGTAGGATTGTTGGGTTGTTGATACATCAAGGTCCTTTGAAATCCCGACCCCGATTTCCATTGCCTCCCCAATTGTTATTGTTGTTGCCACTCCAATTGCTATTGTTGTTTCCTTGATTCCCCCAGTTTTGGTTGTTGTTCCCCCAATCATTTGAATTGTTGTTGTTGCCATTATTCCAATTCATTTGGACTTGGTTGCCCCAGTTTTGATTATTCCCTTGTGATCTTTATTGTTGATTTAGAGCATTGCTCCGTTGTCCTTGATAGTTGTTAGCATATAACACTTCTTCACTTTGGTCATCATAAGAATCGTCTTGGTTGTAACCACTACCGCTTTGCTCATATTGATCTTGATTTCCTTGCACTTGTTGACCATGCTTCCTCCTCTTGTTGACCATTAAGTTCACCCCTTCCATGGCGTTTACTTGTCTTGGTCCCTGAACTTGCTGAAGTTGAGCATTCGCTAACTGATTCATAGTAGTTGTCAACTCGGCTATGGCTTGTCAGTGGTCATGAAGTTCCTTGTGAAGATGGATGACATTAGGATCACCCTGAGGAACATTTGCCCGACTCTGCCAAGCTAAGGATGTGTCAGCCATCTCATCAAGTATGTCACATGCATTGACATAAGGCACTTTCATGAAATTTCCCCCAGCTAGCTGATTCACCACACACTGATTGGTTGTGTTAATACACCTATAGAATTTCTGTTGGATCATTGCTTCAGTCATGTCATTGTTGGGGCATTCCTTGACCATAGTCCGGTATCTCTCCCAGATTTCATGTAGGGTTAATCTCAGAGCATCCTCCGACACGTTTGTCTGCTTGCTCCCCAGAATGTGTCAACAAAACTCTTTAGATGTTTATATGCATTCTGATGGGGAGCGTCAGTGAAGAAACCTCTTTGATCCAATAGGGTCAGCATGACATTTGTAATTTGGAAATTGCCCGCCCGAATCCGGGGTGGGACAATTGCACTGGCATAACCTTCATTGGAAGCACCCGGTGTGCTTCCCGTGGAGGAGCTGGGGGAGGGTTTGGAATATTGTCATTGGCCTGGCGGTCTCTTATTTGGACTTGAGGTTCTAGATTAACCTCATCCTCACCATTGTCATCTACCCCCTCCCCCGGGAGAATATTTCCAAGAGCATCACTACGAGCCATTTGGTACCTAAAGTGATTGACGCACAAAAGTTAGAAACACAAAAGTAAAGGAAAACAAGACACACAAATAGTTAGATAGATATCCAAAACCGTCTAACTCCCGCAACAATGCCAAAAAGTGATCAGATCTAACCCTACACCACTATATAGTAGAGAGGAGTGGTCGATGCAATCTGAGGTCGAGATCGATTTCCACAGGGAGTTAATTAGTTTGGAATCGAGTATCTAACTAATATAGATGTGGGTGTTGTTTCAAATTGCACTTCCAAACATTGTTGTGATTGATTCTATTCTAATTTTACACTATTGAATGCTAAGACTAATCTAAGTACAATATTTTTGTGAAAGTTTTCAAGGATTAAAAGGCACTAGGGAAGTGACTTTCGCCTAGGTGAGTATCTAATAGGTATCCAGAATTTAGGACAAGCTTGTTATGATTGGGGTCGTGATATAACCATCACACAAAAGTGCTTACTCTATACCTCTCGGTAGTTTGAGTGACTTTGACCGATTTGGCTTTCTCAAGCCGAAATGGGTGCTAATGCAATGCAAGTGAAATTGGATCAAGTCGGGTATTACTATATCTAGGTTAACCCTTTAATTGGGGCTATCAATCTCTTGAATTAACCCCAATTCCTTGTTAGCCTAATTTTCCTAGACTTAGTCCCTCTTTCTCAAGAAACGCCTAAGTCACAAAGGCATAAATCAGTGTTTGCAACGACTAATTCTACAATTAAAGCATGAATTAGGCTAAATATCACTAACCCATAAAAAATTAAGCCCTAAAATTCAAGACCTATTAAATATCCACACTAGGGTTGGGTCACAACCCTAACTACGGGGTTTAGCTGCTCATAATATCAGCAGAAATCAAATATAAAGATGAAATATAAGCCATAATATTAAAGTACAAGATGAAAATCTAAAGTTTGAAGGTAAATCTACTCTAAAATTTTCCAAAATGGGAACACCAGCGGTTTCACGTACTCGACACACAACTTAACCTAAAATTATCAAAAAGGTCTATTTATACTAAGCTGAAATTTCCGGACAAAAATGCCCCTACGGAGGATTCGCGGACGCGTAACTCTAACCGCGTCCGCGCTTAGGCTTTCGCAGCCGCGTAATAGTGAGCGCGGTCCGCGTTTCTTCAATTTTGGGCTTGGCTTGGGCTTAGTTTTGCGGACCGCGTAATATTGACCGCATCCGCGTGAGCTTCATTTGCGGTCGTGTAATTTGGACGCGGACCACGTTCTTTAATTGAGCCTGAGTTGTAAAGTCTATCAACCCTGAATCACGCTCTTAGCGGAATAACCATCGCGGTTGCGCCAGAGATTTCACGGCCGCACTTTTCCATCGCGGTCAGCGTTGAGTCTTGTGCTAAAAAACATCCTCTCTGAACCTCTCTTTCGCGGTCCGCGTATTTGTGGCCACCTCAGTGTTGAACCTTACACGGCCGCGCTTTTCTTCCACTCTCAGCTCTCTTGTTCCGAGCCTTGTATTTGTGCAAGTTTGACTCCTTCATGGGTTGATTATAGCTTCTTTGCCTTATTTTGAACCAACCCTACAAACAAGCACATTAAGTTAGTTTTCGAGAATACCTTTACATATTTTTAACCCAAAACCTAAGTAAAAGAGAGCAAATAATAGGCTAAAATCCCTACTTAGCAATCCCTTCGTCTTCACTTCTACCCGAGTAAACCCCTCATTGAACATATGTACCTCTTCGGGGTCGATGTCGGAACTGGATTCATAGCCCCACAGCCACACCTTTCCCTCTCTCCTCGATAGATGAAGGAACGTCAGCCTGCCTTGACGGTGACAGATCGCTCCTCGAAACAGCCTCTGCCACCTCTGATCGCCCCTCTTTCGACGATAACTTCAGGAAAAGGAGCGCTTTCTACATCCCTTGTAGGCGATAAAGTCTTAGTGGTCAAGGCCACGTCTCCCTCATACATATTCATGGCCAGCTCAGGACCGCCTGATGTGTGGCTTCATGGTTTAAAGCATTATGTACCTTACATTTTATGTGCATTAATGATAAAAATACACGTCATATGTGCATAATGGAGTCTATTTCATATGTAGGTGAATTGGAGATGGAAGCCGAGTTAAATGGATGCATAAACATCAAAAATACGCTCAAGAGTCGAAAAGGAGTGACCCGGGATATAGTCGGGCATTTGAGCCATAAAGCCTGGTCATACCAGGCATTTGGGGGGCGTTAAAGCCCTAACTCCAGGCCTGGCCTGGCTATAGCTGGGCGTTTGGGGCTTAACGCCTGGGCTCTTTGGTCCGGTCCAATCCGAGTTTTGAAGGTTTTAAGTGTTTCTCGGTTTGAATAGAATTCTCCTACACGTTTAGGGTTTGTCCCAAACATATAAATAGACCCAAAAACACAACTTTGAGGGGAGGATGCCATTTTTGGAGAGAAGATACACACGGGATCATTAGGAAGCGAAGGATTTCTCAGTTTTCTTCATCTTATTCTAGTATTTTCAATTGATGTAACACTTATGTAATTGTTTGATTCTATCATGAGTGGCTAAACACCCATTGTTCTGGGGTTGTGGTTTAGCCATGAATATTTTTATTCGACATTAATTTAACCTTGATTATAGTTCACTCAATATATGGTTGTTTCTTCAATTCTACGTTTAATTGCTTAATTGTCTGGCCAGCAGTTAGGTTCTATATATTATCTATGTTATTCTTGGGAAATTCGTATATAGATTAGAGAAGAATTGAAGAGATAGCGATCTTAACCCTTCAGGGGAGCAGATTTGTGGTTAGGATAGGAATATACCTAGTCTCCGTGCTTAATTAAACATCATAATCTTAGTGCGTTCTAATAGATTAATTTCATAGGAATATAGGCGCTAAACTATTGAGAATAGGCGAGTAGTGCTTCAGGAGAAGGCTATGAGAGCGTTTATCGATTAATTAGCAACCATGAGTAAATTATATGAAAGGGAGAGCTAATTAGAATGCAATACGAGTGGTGAATTGATCAAAACCCTAGAATATTTGTCTCTACTGAATATACACAACAATATTCTTGTCACTTGATAATTAGTTATTTCATAGAATCATAGTATAAATTAGTTACATTCCTAGATTTTATTTTGGCTTGATTAAATAACAATTATAGTGAATTAGTGAGTAGTTTACACAAGTCTCTGTGGGTTCGACATTCGATTTAAATTTGTATTACTTGCTACGACCACGTATACTTGCGTGTGCGTTTGGGATCAACAAGTTTTTGGCGCCGTTGCCGGGGACTTGAATATAAACTACTTTCTAGTTTTTTTGCTTTAATTGTTTATTTCATTGAGTCTAACGTCACGTGATTTTTGCTCTAATATCAGGAACTTATATTGAATGCGTAGGTTCAGAAGCCAGGACAGACTTGACGGCTTTGACCCCGAACCTGAGAGAACAGTTCACAGGAGGTTGCGAGAAGCAAGAGATACATACAATATTCAGGACTTCATCTGATTTCCGGTGAACATGGAAGAGGAAAAACACATGGTTGTTCAGGAGGTGGCAATGCCCAGTATTGCTAATGTTACCTCCAGCATCGTGAAGCCCAGAATCACTGGGCACTTTGAGCTTAAACAGAGCATGATCCAACTACTTCATACAAATGGGCAGTTTATGGGTCTTCCACACGAGGATCCACAACAGCACATTCTGAACTTCTTGGAGATTAGTGATACTTATATCACTAACGGGGTCACGCCAGATTATGTGAGGCTCACGCTTTTCCCATTCTCTATATTGGGCGAAGCAAAGCGATGGGTGAAGGCAGAACCAGCTAATTCCATTATAACATGGAACAATTTGGCGAGAAAATTTCTGGCAAGGTGCTGCAAAGATCAGGAGTGAGATAGTCTCCTTTAGACAGAAAACGGGTGAATCTCTATATTCATCATGGGAAAGGTTCAAGGGGATACTCAGAGACTGCCCTCATCACAATCAGACAAACGAGGTGTTATTTCACACTTTCATTGAGGAGCTCCATCCGCAAACAAAAATTGTGGTAGATGCACCAGCTGGAGGTCAGGTGTTGGAGAAGAATTATGATGAAATATTTGCATTACTAAATAAATTCTCCAAAAGCAATCCAGACTGGCAAGGTGAGATAGGGAGAAATGTGGTTCAAAAGTCACCAGGGGTTCTTGAACTACATGTGGTCTCACCATTGTCAGCTCAGATTTCCACATTGACTAACCAAGTCAATCAGATGAACCTGGTCATTAACAAGCAACAATCTCAACCAGTGCAACAGGCCCAACCAGTGCAACAGATTCAGGTATTTTGTGAAGTCTGTGGAGAGGGTCATTCGAGTGATTTATGCCCAGTTAATCCAGAGTCTGTCTGCTTTGTGGGTAATGCGAATAGGGGACAAACAAATCAATATGGAAACACTTATAACCCTAACTGGAGAAATCACCCAAACTTCTCTTGGGGTGGAAATCAAAGCACTCAGAATCACTACAGGCATCCAGCACCTCAACAGCAGTACAAACCACCTCAGGCTGAACCATCAGCAAGCCTTCAGGAGATTATGAAGAGAATGATGAACGACCAACTTGCTTTTAATTAGAGAATATGGCTGATCAGCAAGCCTAGACTGTATCGATGAGAAATTTAGAACGTCAAGTGGGGCAACTCGCCAGTTCTCAAAATACCCAACCAACGGGGCCTCTTCCAAGTGACACTAAAGCTAATCCTAAAGCATCTGTTAATGCTATATCATTGAGGAATGGGAAGCAATTGGAATAATTCCAGTCCAAAAAGAGAAAGCATGTAACTTTTAATGAGAAACCAACCACTATTGAATTAACATCAGACAACCCGAAAGAATCAGATAAGCTAGCAAAGGAGGCGGTGGCTGAGCAACCACCACCATTTGTTGTGAGGCCACCCCCTCCATTCCCTCAAAGTCTGCAAAAGGTGAAAGATAATGCAGCATACAAAAAGTTTCTTGACCTCTTGAAGCAGGTACAAATCAGTATTCCACTGGTAGACATTCTGCATGAGGTGCCCAAATATGCTAAATACATCAAGGACATTGTGGCAAATAAACGAAGTCTAACTGAGTTCGAAACCATGGCGCTCACTGAGGAAGTTAGCTCAAGAATTCAAAGCAAGCTACCGCAGAAATTAAAAGATCCGGGTAGTTTAAATTGCCCGTGATCATCTCATCCAGCCTGACCAATACACAAGAACAGAAATTGCTTAGGGTACTTCGTGAGCACAAAAAGGCGATTGGGTGGACCATTGCAGATATTAAAGGAATCAGTCCATTATTTTGCATGCATAAAATCTTTTTGGAAGATGGACATTGCCCGAGTGTTGAGAAGCAAAGAAGGCTGAATCCCATCATGAAAGAAGTAGTGAAGAAAGAAGTCATAAAAGTGCTGGATGCAGGTATCATTTTTCCTATTTCTAACAGCAACTGGGTGAGCCCGTTTCAATGTGTACCCAAAAAGGGAGGATGACCGTGATTGAGAATGAGAAAAATGAGCTAATTCCTACCCGCACTATAACGGGTTGGAGAGTTTGCATTGATTATCGAAGGCTCAACAAAGCAACCCGCAAGGATCATTTCCACTCCCATTCATTGATCAAATGCTGGACATATTAGCAGGGCATGAATATTATTGCTTTCTGGATGGGTATTCAGGTTGCAATAAAATTTTCATATGCCCAGAGGATCAGGAAAAGACCACGTTTACTTGCCCTTATGGCACCTTCGCCTTTAAGCGAATGCCATTTGGTCTTTGCAATGCACCAGCCACCTTTCAGAGATGTATGATGGCTATTTTCACTGACATGGTGGAAAAATTCGTAGAGGTGTTCATGGATGACTTCTCAGTATTTGGGTCATCTTATGATGATTTTTGAAAAATCTTAGCACGGTGTTGGCCCATTGTGAAGAGACGAATCTGGTGTTAAATTGGGAGAAGTGTCACTTTATGGTGTAGGAAGGCATCGTTTTGGGT
>MDKJ01315658.1:0-14444 GCA_005239525.1 Nicotiana knightiana | reverse complement strand
CCCCAAATGTTTAGATAAATAATACCACCAACAATTATCACCACGAATAAGTGCAAGATTTTTCATGGCAAAAAAAATGCACACAATTTAACTATAAATTCTAATTATCATTATATAAAAATCAATATATGGTTACTAACTTTTTTTCTTCTTTTCTGAATATAATTGTAACAACTTGAGACAAATATTTTTATTTTCGTCACAATCGTACACAAGGTCAACGATAAAGTAATGTGTGACCAACAATTTCATTTTTGTAGCTAAATATTATTCCGTAAATGATGTTTAATATTTTCTTTGGTGGGAAATCTTATTAGAAAAAGTTTGTTATAAAATTTGAATATCATCTCTAAATTAGTACATCCAAATATAAAATCTAATATTTATCACAAAAAATGAGTGATTTGTGACGAATTTTTAGCTGTAGCTAAACACTATATTTTTTGAAACAAAATATTATCGTGCTAAATCAAGTATTATATAGGGACAACATAATGATCGTCACAAATTATGTACCTTATTAGTGACAAAAACTATGGTCACAAATAAGTACAATATTTTGTAGCTAAAGTTCGCATTATTTAGCTACAAATTTGTAGTTGTTGCTATTTTAACAATTTTTTTTGTGACAAAAATTTTTCGTATCTAAATTTAAGCATTTATTAAGACAAAAAATATTTCGTCACAAATGATATATAATGTCAATGACAAAAAAAGTTTCGTCACTAATAGCATTATATTTGTAGCTAAATATTTCTGGCGCCAACTCATTTTTTGGTGGGAAGCTTTAGTGGACAAAATTTTACCACAAAATTTTGTGTTTTGTCACTAAAAGTATGTGACTCGTGTATTTAGACACAAAAGGTAATTTTTGTCACGAAAAGTTAACCATTAGTGACAAATTTTGTGTTGTAGCTAAAAGTTTTGTAGCTTAATATCATATTTGTTGTAGTGATCCACTCTACTCTCCCCAGACTTCACTAGTAAAATTTTATTGGGTATGTTATTGTTGTTGTATAGTTTGCAGAGCGTCTCTCCTTTTAAAGGTTCCTTAAGAGTTCAGGTGTTTCTGGTGGATGTCACGATACATAAGGTAAAGGCAATTAGTGAATTCGGTAGCTTGTGTTCCTCTTGTCCAGAACCTAGCATGATGAATACTGAAATGTATGTATGCATGTCCAATAG
Organism: Nicotiana knightiana; assembly: GCA_005239525.1. NCBI lineage: Eukaryota > Viridiplantae > Streptophyta > Magnoliopsida > Solanales > Solanaceae > Nicotiana > Nicotiana knightiana. Next base: position 13,259 of record MDKJ01315658.1, on the reverse strand, counting down.
AAAAGCAACATGTCTTACAACTACAATTGATAGATGTCAAGTGGACAAGCTCTCGATGCCTTAAGTTGTTGGAATGACACTTGAGAAGTAATGCATTTTGGAGGAACTTAATCCTTGGATAATTTGAGTATAAGTTAAAGGTCTACAGTGAATCAAAAGAAGGAATATAACCAAGTACCTGCTAGTTACTAGAATAATCACTGAATCTCTATTCCACAACCCCAATAATCCACTACTGTAGTTCTTTTTATTGTTTCTTTCTTTTTTTTTGGTGTTGTTGCGTAGTTAAATTGATGTACTTTCAGTTTTGACTTCTATTTATAGATTTGTTGAACTATATTAAAAAAGTTTTCTCAATTTATTGAAAACAAAAAGATTTTGCAACTGCCTTCTTGAAGAAGATTGATTGAGCAGATCTCTCCTGCAAATTAAAAGATGCTAAAACTATGCCAATGTTTGCACAAAAGAACTTGGAGTGAGGAATAATATAAAAGAGAAGAGTTAACAATCAACTTGGAAACTCTAGTTTGGTTTCACATGCTATCATAAATAAAGCAGCTTGTTTCGAAGTTCTAAATCCATGCAATGAAGGCCTAATGTATTTTTATGTTGAGAAGTTTCAAGTATCCTAATGTTCTTAAAACTTCAACACGACATATGATGAATATTATTGTAAAGCTTTACGCTAAGCTCGACTCTATGTCAAATGACGGAACAAATTCTCATCCCTAGTTGAGAAGTGTGAATGTTTGCCAAAATCGAGATCAATCGCTGCACCTTTCCTTGAAGCTATCTTCCAAACATAAGAAATGAAATTAATCATCGTCTCACTTGTAGTACAACCCTTTACTTGTCTAAGAAAGCTAATCATTTTTTAGGCTGCAATACATCATAAAAGCACATGTTTGTAGTATTAAAATCACGTAGGATCCATACATCTTTCAACACTATTTTTTCAAGCTTTGTGATGTTCAATCATCTTATATTATGCCAACAAGACTTTAAGGAACCAACTTTTTGATTATTAACCATGACAATGTCCCACTTTCATGAAACATATTAAGAAGGCAAAAATACAAAAAGTCAAAATAAACTTTTGGATCTCATATCTTCTTTACGCTTTGATCGCAAGATTGAAAGATGCAATATACATTAAAAGATAATATAATTACCTCTGTAACTTATTTCTTTAGACCCGATTGAATCATTTCCTTATTTTACCTTTGCAAATTATACTTGGTTTGACCAAGTATTGTACCTTCATTTTCAAAAGATAGATCATGTTTGCACAAAAAAAATACTGTAACGATCCAGCTGATTATTTTGAGAATTTAAGCTCTATTCGGTTGCATAAGGTCTTGAACAGCCTCACATTGTGTATATCGACCTACGTGCATGGTTGGATTCAGTTACCAGATGATTCAGAGTCGAATTGGAAGAAGGATTCTAGTTTTGGAAGCTTAAGCGGTGAAATTTGACCGGAATTTGACTTTCGTGTAAACGGCTTCGGAATAAGTTTTGAATAATGTCAACAGCTCCGTATGGTAATTTTGGACTTAGGCGCGCGTCTAGATTTGGATTTGGAGGTCCGTAGGGTAATTTGAGGCAATTCGGCGAAAGTTGAAAATTTGAAGTTTGGAAAATGGAGAAGTTTGACCCACATTTGAATTTTGTGATATCGGGGTCGGAATGCGATTCCGAGAGTTGGCGCAACTTCGTTATGTCTTTTGGGGACTTGTCTGCAAAATTTGGCGTCATTCCGGGTTTGTTTGATTGGTTTTGGCACAAGTTTTCGAAGTTGGAAGATTTGGAAGTTCATAGTTCGATTCATGGAGCGATTTCTATTTTCGGCGTTGTTCGATGTGATTTGAGACCCCGAGCGAGTTCGGGTTAGATTATAGAACTTGTTTGTGTGTTTAGACGGGGTCCTGGAGGCCTCGGGTGTGTTCCGGGTGGGTTACGCATCATTTTTCCCTATTCTTGAACTGCTGGTTCTGGTATCTGATGTCCTTCTTCGTGATCTCGAAGTTCCTTTCACGTTTGCAAAGCGTCTCTGCTGCTCGCCTCAAGTTCCTTCTTCGCGTTCGTGTAATACTCCTCACGACCGCGTAGCTCTGCATAATTCACTCTTCGTGTTCGCGTCTCCTATTCCGCGTTCGCATAGTAGAAAAACCTGCCCTTGAGCACTAGTACTCGCTACTCTTCGCGTTCGCGTAGGCTTTCGTCTTTTCTCCTCCGCATTCGCGAGTGCGTCTTCATGTTCGCGAAGCACAACCTGGGCAGCCTTCATTCTTATTCTTCGCGAACGCGATCCTTCCTCCGCGTTCGCGATGCTTAAGGACCTGGGAAGAATATAAGTTTTTCAAATCGAGGGTTAGACCATTTTTCACCATATTTGGACTTGTAGAGTTCGGTTTTGAGCGATTTTTGGTGGGTTTTTCAAGCAATTCAATTGGGTAAGTGTTCTTCACCTAGAATTAAATATATTCCATGATTTAGTCTTTTTTTTATCATTTAATTTGTGAATTTAGTTAAGGAAAATGTTGGTTTTTGAAGAATATTTCTAAAATGAAAAATCATGATTCGAGAGACAAAATAGTGTCAGAATTTGGTAATTTTTGTATGGTTGAATTCATATTTGAATGGATGTTCGGATTTTTATAAAATTTGTCGGGTTCCGAGATGCGGTTCCGAGAGTCAGATTTTAGGTCGACTTTTGGATTTTGTTAAAGATTTAGACTTTATGATCCAGAATAGTCTCTTATGAGTTTTATTTGTGCATTGAAGTTATTTTAGTTGGATTTGAGCCGTCCGGAGGTCTTTTCGCCCGAGGAGTTCATTTTAGAGTACCGGGTTGTCTTCTTTGAGGTAAGTATCTTGTCTAACCTTGTGTAGGAAATTACCCCTTAGAATTTGAGTCTTCTATGTTGTTTGTAGCCCGTGTACGTGAGGTGACGAGTGCGTGCTCAGACTTATTTGTGTGAAGTTGGCCTTTAGGGTTCTTAGGTCCTTATATTCACCGTTTATGAAGTTGTTCTTGATACGTTTGAGTTCCTATTTTCTAGTTTCACCTCTACATGATTTGATTAGAGATAATTTCTTTAGGATTCACCCTTACTGTCTACTTGACCCTGATTTGACTTAGCTGAAGATTTTACCTCATCTATCGTCATGCTATATTTTCATAACTGCTTATCTTTAATTAAAATTATTATTATCTCGTCCTATAATTATTTAGTCTTAATTGGAGTTATGATTATCTTTTGCTGCTTACCCTTACTTGAATTGTTGAACATCTCTCGAAATTGCTCAGCCTGGAGAGGGAATTAGATAACCTATATGTCAGTTGACTTGCCTTTATTTGGAAGTATTTGACTTGTGTTGGCTTCTTATTATTGACTTGAATATTGTGAAATCGTTGCTACCTTTTTGTTTTGTTTTCCCTTGTTAAGATGGTCTCTTTGCGCCTAGCATTCTTTACTGTGGTTATTCCGTGTGAATGAGTTCTACCGTTCTTTGTGATTTGAAGTTCTTGAGTTGATTTAATCATCGTACTTGGCATTACTATCATTGTTGCTTTTGTACTTATTGTGGTGATGTACGAGGTTTCTGTCGTGCTATAGTTGTTATCTCTGTTGGCTGCGCTGCATATTTAAATTGGGACTACGGAACGATATTCCGGGAGATCTGCACTGAATATTTACTTTGGAACTACAGACATATTTCGGGAGATCCCCCAGCAATGCATATTTATTTTGGGACTACGGACTTATTCTGGGAGATTCCCCTGTACTACATATGTATTTTGGACTTCAGACACGTATTCCGGGAGATCCCCTTGTACTGCATATTTATTTTGGGACTATAGACGTATTCTGAGAGATCCCCCAGCGCTGCATATTTATTTTGGGACTACAGACATATTTCGGGAGATCCCCCCTGTACTACATAATAGATTCGGGACTACGGGACGGGATGCCGATAGATTCCCTTATTGATATATCTGTGTTTGGAGCTGTTAGCCTTCTATGCTTAGGTGTCACAGGGTGACCTATACTCGAAGGACATTTATTTGGAAAGTTTATATTTGAAAAGTAATTATCTTGAAGGAACTATGTTTGAAGGATATTTATTTGAAAAGTTTATATTCTAAGGAAGTATATTTCAAAAGAATTTCCTATTAAAAAGGATTATATTCTAAAGATTTCCAATATAAAAACTTACAAGTGAAAGTTTACACTTGAAGGATTTGACAAATTTATTGGGGTTGTAGGCTAAGGTCTGATGTGGAAACTATTGCAGTGCTGAGATACTACTTGTCCTTACTATATTTTGATTTTCGGATTTGGGTTGTGTTCCCGTCCATCCTTTTGTGACTTATTATGGTGTTCCGTTATTATATGTTGTTTTTCCTTCCTTATTGTAGTTGTTATGTTGTTGGCCATATTGTGTAGTCATTAGATAGATGTCATGTTCCGTTATTCCTATACTTATGCTTGTTCAGTTTATTAGACTAGTGGGTGTCTTGACTAGTCCTCGTCACTACTTCACCGAGTTTAGTCTTGATATTTACTGGCACCGCTGTGGTGTGCTCATACTACACTTCTGCACATTTTTGTGCAGATCCAGGTATTGATCGTTAGTAGCTGTGCGGATCATTGCTGAAGAGACTCAAGGTAAACTTGTTGTTGCGTTCGCAGGATTTGGAGTCACCTTCCTACTTGTATTCAACTATTTTTTTACCCATTTCCAATAGTTGTATTTAGAAGTTGTAGTTAACTCTATAGAGCTTATGACTTGTACTGCCAGTTTTGGAAAACTGTAAATTCTTTAAAGACTTCTATATCAAGACTGTTAGATTTCCTTTGTTATTGTTTTTATTTAGTGAATGTTAGGCTTACCTAGTCCCTAAGACTAGGTGCCATCACGATACCCAACGCAGGGAAAATTGAAGTTGGTATCAGAGCACTAGGTTCATAGGTGCTATGAGTCATAAGCAAATTTAGTAGAGTCTCGTAGATCGGTACGGAGACGTCTGTACTTATATTTGAGAGGCTAGGGAGCTATTAGGACCATTTCACTTCCTTCATTCCTATCGTGCGAGTTCATTGATCTTGGAGTTTGAAATTATCATTCCATTCTCTCACTGATGGTGAGGACACGAGCTATGGTTCCTGATGATGTTATCCCCCGAGAAGATGTCACTAAGATCAGGGGCAGAGGCTGACGAGGAGCATGTGCCGCAGCTAGGGCACCTACCAAAGCAGCAGTTGCGGAGCCGCCAGTAGTTCCAGTTGGGAGGAAGGTACCGAAGGCACCTGTTGTTACCCCCGGACTTCATAAGACTTTAGCACAGTTCCTGAGCATGTTTGGTACATTAGCTCAGGCGGGGTTGATTCCGATTGCACCGGCTACTTCACAGACCGGGGAAGGAGCTCAGACTCCCGCTGCCCACACTCCAGAGCAGCGAGATCATGTTGGACAGTTTCCAAGTGTCATGGCAGCACAACCTGTGTACCCAGTTCAGCCCGTGGTTAGGGCAGCAACATCCGAGGAAGAGCAACTTAGACTCGAGAGGTACAAGAAGTACCACCCTCCTACTTTCAGTGGCTTGGCGACAGATAATGCCCAGGGTTTTCTGGAGGAGTGTCACCACATTCTTCGTACTATGGGTATTGTAGAGACAATGAGGGTTGCTTTTGTCACGTTTCAACCCAGGGGAGTAGCTTATCATGGGTGGCGGGCATATGAGTTGGGTAGCCGGGCCGAGTCAGCTTCACTTACATGGGTTCAGATTTTAGAGATGTTTTTTAGGAAGTTTGTACCTCAGTCCCTTTGGGATGCATGACGCGCGGAGTTTGAGCAGTTGCGTCAAGGCACTATGTCAATATTGGAGTATGCCGCCAGATTCAGTCATTTGGCCAGACGTGCACCTCCCTTGGTTGCTACAGTTAGAGGGCGGGTCCGTAGATTCCTTGAGGGGCTCATGCATGACATTCGGTTCGGCATGGATCGAGAGTTGGAGTCATATGTTTCGTTCTAGCAGGTGGTAGGGATCGCTCGCCGACTAAAGGGCATGTGGGACCTGTTGATACCCAATCTTTCCCTATAATATATTCAAATATACTTCCAAAACCATGCATTAGCATCAATATTATTTTCCCATAATTTCTGCATTTTTGAGGATTTCTAATTAATTTATCCTAGTATTTTATTATATAAATAACCATTAACTGCACTACAAATAATTTTATAACAATTTTATGATTTACTTTTGCTATTTATATTAACACTAAGCCTAATTATTTCACAAATGGCCACATTTATATTTTTGGGTTACAATTGCAATAACTTTGCAATTATAGCCCATCTATGCATTATTACATTACTTTACCAGAAAATAGTTTGTTACATTTTTAAAATATTGAGTAATTATTTTAAAATACATTTCTATGCATGAAAACCATTTTTATAATCTGTTAATGATTTTTATAAATTATTTTTATCAATTAATTGGGTATTTAACAAATAGCCCTTTTAATTTCTTTAACTTTTCGGACCTAACCCTTTAAATACCAACCCAAACCCCTTAATAATACCAGCCAAATTCACCTTAAGCCCAATCTGCACCTACCCGACCCAAACCCCCATCAAATCGTGGTCGTTGATCTAAAGATCAACGGTCCACATTAAACCTTATCATATTAATCGCTAAACCAACCCTAACCCCCCATCATTCTCTCATTCTACCATCATTGGTTTTCCTAACTCTCCAATTCTCTATCGACCTACCCCTAAGACTAATCATCGTCACTGGCGAAAAGCTCCTATCTATGAAGATTCTGAGTATTCTCCAACCATTACCACCGTTTATGCTTCCTGGCTATTCGATTACATGGATCCTTGAGAAAATCTCATAGAGATTCAACATGTTCTTGCCTGAAACTTGTTTACTGGCCTGTCTAGGGCCATTCTCGTTTGTGAGTACTGATTTCCTCCTATATTTAGTTTGAATCTATGGCTTTTGACCAAGTTTCTCTCATCTCTGTTATTTTTTGAAAAACCCTAGTTCTACGACTACTTAAATATGTTCAGATCTTCATTCGAGTGTTATTTGTTACTTTCCCTAAAAAAATATTCTATTTTGGTTAATTATTTCGATTCCATTTACTTTTTCTGAAATTAGGGTTCATCCTGAGTCTCTTCAAAAGGGTTTTCTAACTTTCAAGTGTTTAATCTAATTATTTCTTTACATGTTTAATTGATTTTCGTATGTATGCCTAAATCCTAACGGTTTCTGTTTGTGACATTGCTTTCTTCCATTTTTTCTCGTTATTATGTTTAATTCTGTGAACCAGTTACATTGACTGATTCTATTTAGGTTTCGAACGATTCTTTCCTGTTAAAATCAGTATTTTCTGGGATTCTTACCTATTTCCTTATTTATGACTTTTATTAGTAATACTTGCCTTATTGGATTATCGATCTGACTTAAGGGGCTTGATTGATTCCTATATGGTATAAGACTGATTTACTGCTTTATTTAAGCCCTAATTTTATACCGTTAATTGACTCCCATATCCTAAAGGGTCTTTCCTAGATCTTCCGTATGATTGATTGATTAAATCTCCCAATTAACTGGTTGATTTATTTGGGTTACCCTGTTTATGAATTCTTAACTATTCTTGCCTTATTTGTTTACCTTACTAAGTGTTATATATACTCCCATTACTGATTCTTCAAGAAACGAACAACAGTTCAAACATACACACACACACAAAACTTCACTCTCATCTCTCTCTCTCTCTGCTACTTGTGTTCATTGCTTGTCTAACCGGCTGAAAGCCAAGGCTAGACTGTTGAATCCTGCCTACTTTACCTTCTGTTTTGCTTCCCTTAACTGGTATGTTTCTACTCCTAATGTCGTTCATTATACTATATAAAGTTAAAATCTGTGTGCTCTCTACTGTTGTACTTCTGTTAAACCCATGTCTCTTATGTACTAGCTAACTACTATGTATTTAGCTTCTATGTTTTCCTGTTACTGCCTTAATCAAAATGTTTACTCCTATTTAAGTTTCACTCTTCCTGTTTATTGCTTTAATCAACATGTTTACTCTTGTTTAGGTTTCACTCTAATCAACATGTTTACTTCTATGTTCAAATTCCAGTTTTTCCTGTTTATTACTACATGTTTACTTCTGTGATTAAGGTTCAATCTTCCCTGTCTATTGCCTTATACCAGCATGCTTACTTTGGTGTCTCAGACTCCTATTTTTCTGTCTAATTGACTTCAATTGGTATGATCAATTCTGTGTAGTTAAAACCCTGTCCTCTCTGTGAATTGATTAGCATGACTGCTCTTACATTAAACTTTTATGTTTCCGTGTCTATTTCTTGAGTCAGTATGCTTACTTCCATAGTTATGTATGACTGATGAACTTAGGTGTTCCCTGTTTAAGAGCCTAACTCAAAATGTCCTGGTAAATATTATACCCTTGCATTCCCTATGCTTCTACTGACTAGCTTGCTTCCCTAACACCCTGTTTCTATGTGTTCTTGATTCATGATTCTTGTGTTCCCAAACCATGTTTCCTTTTTGTGTAATTGTTTGTTCTCAACATGCTATATGCTCACCTAAGTTTGACTAATGAACTGAGTTGAGTAAGGGCAATATGGAGTTTTGTGTGAAACCTTGTGACTGTGTTTCCTACTTGCTATTGTTTGCTGAACCTTTTCTAGAATATTTCTAAGTTGTTTCCACTCCTAATATGTTTTCACTTCTAAACCATTTTCACTCCCAAACTATTTTCACTTCTAAATTGGTTTCACTTCTGATATGTTTTCTTAAAATTATTCCTACTCTGCCAAGCATTCCCACTCCTACTCTTAGAATACATAGGATCTTGCCCCTCTAGTGTGTGTACTGCCTAGGAACCTATGAGATTCCTTCGAACTCTGGAACACTGGGGCTTTCCCTTCCACACTGCACAAAAATGACTTCTATTTAAAAGGGTCTTGGTGTGAGCGCATTGCCCGGGGTCCTGAGGCCCTTGGAAACTTTGACACACCAGGATACTTTTTATTGGACACCATGAGTTATGGTACTTTGGACTGTTTGAAGGCCTGATTTGTCAAGTTCACTTTGGGCCTATCCAACCTATAGTATAGCATTTCTTATTTATTTAATTCATTTATGGTCTGTAATAATAATTCTTGTAAACATATATTGGGAATATTAGTAAAAAAAGGGAGGGATTTTCATATAATTTTTGTGGGGCAATTGGGTAGAAATCATGCTCTTAGGATTACTATGACTATTTGCTTGCATTAGGAATCATTCTCTTAGGATCATTTTTGCATTAGAAAACATGTTCATAGGCATCATACCATTTGTTCTAAAACTTATGCTTTCTAAACTTCTGCATATATCATGTCTGCTTAAGAATCCTGTCACTAGGGTGCTATTAACACTGTCTAAAAATCATGATCACTCTCTCATGTGCATTAGAAACCATGCTTTAAGACTTTTATTGCACTCGCCTAAATACCGTGCCTACATCGCATAAAATCAATAGCAACCATGTCTATATGAGTAAGTTTAAAAGTAGTCCCAACGCCTAGATAACATGTTTATAGAGATAAATATATAAAATCAGTTCTATAATGTTCAGCACCTAGACAACATGCCTATAGGACATAATGAACGAACTTCCTGTTTAAAACCGTTTATTAGTTTATTATGACCCTGATAGACAAATAGATATCCCGTTTATAGGACATCTCAGATCCACGCCTAGTCAAGCCTGTATGATAATCAAACTCTTGCAAAATGGTAAAATTGTGCTTTGTTTAATTACTTGTGAACTGCCTAGATTCAGCAACCCCTAAAATCAGTAAGCAAACTGATTAGGTCTCCACTGCTTTTCTTTAACAATATGCTGCATATATTCCGTTTGTCATGCTCACCTAAATATCCTGCTTTAGGACTCTTAAAGTATCTGAAATACTGTTGTTTGAGACGTGCAATTGACTGCTTATTTGTGGAGGTAAATGTGAGCTCCCTTAATTGTTCCTTTATCTGACAATCCTACTTGTTTAAAATTGTCGCTTAGATATTCTCCTTTTAAGCACTTTAGGAGAGTCTATAACTGCCTTAATTAGAGGTCCTAAACACCTCTAGGGCCATAAGAAAGGGACGGGTAATGTACGCATAGATTACGTTTAATTAGAATCGCTTACATAACCACTAAGGGGAAGGTAATTGGGTAGTAAAAGATATGATGACTTGTGCGCTAATGCCACGTGTAACCCCTCTAATTGAGGAAGGTTTACCGAGTATTGCACATAAGTGATCCTATAGGCTAATAAACTTAGGACCTATTTATTCCCATTTTTTGGTAATCCATATGTGTGTTTAAACTGCTTTACTTGCTTAATGACTAATTCACAAAAAATGAGTTTGGCCGGGACCCACCGTTGTGGAACTCAAGGGGTACCTAACACCTTCCCCTCAAGGTAATTTCAAGCCCTTACCCAATCTCTGGTAATGTAAACCGGTTTCATGAGTTACTTGCATTAGGTATCCTAACACACCTTAAATCCGTTAGGTGGCGACTCTTCAATTCCATACCCCTTTTCCAAAGGGAAACGAGTTTTCCCAAAACATGTCGAAACCTAAACTCCGCGAAAGAGAAAAAAGGGGGCGCGACAGGACCGAGAGCGAGAGGACAAACGAGATCAGTAGAGAGGCTACAAGGAGGCGAGGAGGCCTCGTAGACCGGAGAGATCTTCTGGTCCTTATTTTGGCGGCAGGGTACGACATGATAGAGGTTTAGTCGGTCAGCCAGTTCAGTTGGCACTTCCATCTTAGCGCAATGTTTCAAGTGCTCGTGGGTCTCAAAGTACTCGTATTGCTCAATTTCCATAGCCACATCAGCAGAAAGGTTATTTTGAGTGTGGAGATATCAGCCACATGGTGAGAGAGTTTCCTAGGCTCTGGGAAGATGTGTTACAGCGTGGTATTCAGGCGAGTAAGGGGCGCCCAAGAGGGGGAGGCTCGACCCGTTGATATTATTCATATAGTAGGCTGGAGGCCGTTGTGCCAGATGTTATCATGCAGACATGTTATGATCGGTTACAGAGGTCCACCATTTTTATTTCATTATAGTTCTGCCGGTCAGGATGAGTTCCCTCATTTGTTGCTTCATTTATGAGTGAGTTTCATGCTTTGCACACTATTTTTGTGTTTGCTCCTGTTGGGAGATTCTATAAGTGGTAGCCGTGTCTATCGTTGTTTTCTTCATCATTGAGAGTGGTGAGACTAGAAGTGAGTCCTTGTTGTTCATCATGGTAGGCTTGATGTGATTTTTCCTGAGTATTTTGGTTACGAGCTGTGATTTGATACTCTACCGGGGTGAGAGTTCAGTGAGTGTTGTGATCTTATTGGCAGAGATGAGTTAGTGGAAAATTTCAATTGGTATGATATATATTCAATATGTGATTTAGAGTTGAGGGTGAGACCCTCGTGATCTCTTGTAATTCGATATGCTTGAACCGGGCTGAGTACCGCGGTAGAAGTTATATCAAGATGGGATCCTTGTGATTTGTTCATATGCTTTACTTATTTCTTGTTATATTGTTTTGTAGGTTAGTATTGATAGAGGTTTGTGCCTGTCGGGCTTGTTTGGTTGTTCCCTTATGTGTTTCTCTTTTCATATTCAGTCATTTTCGTTCTGTGCTTCTTGAGTTTTAGCTTGCGGGGTGTGTGCCCGGTGGTGTTAGTTGTGGCTTTGTGATTCAGGTGTCTAATTTTGAGGTCTTTGTGTTTCTTGCATCATTATCAGTGTTATGGAGGTTTGAAATAGAATTCTTTCAAATATGAGGCTAATTGCCAATGCTAGGTTGATTTCAGGCAGCTATTGTGATCAGAAGTGTTATTAAGGGCCTATGTGTGGTGTGTTATGTTGTGTGGTCGTGCCTTGTGGGTGTAGGCATGAGTTGATGCAGCTGGTTGAGACCGATACCAGATATGGATTTGGAATCGTGTCTTTTTGAAATGAATGGAAGGTGAGAATTGAGGTATGCGGCTTATCGGTTGGGTAGAAAGGCTAAATTGCAGTTGATTTGGTGTCGTCAGGATTATGTAAATTTGTGTGAAGTGGGATCACCCGCGGATGTATGTTGGAAGTGTGCATTCAGTGACTTGAAGGCTTCAAAGTGATTCTTGGCACGTTCAAGGACGAACGTTTGTTTTAAGAGGGGGAGAATGTAACGACCCGACCGGTTTTTTTGATAATTTAAGATCTATTCGGTGACATAAGGTCTTGAATAGCCTCACATTGTATATATCAACCTGCGTTCATGGTTAGATTTAGTTACCGAATGATTCGGAGCCGAATTGGAAGAAGGATTCTAGTTTTGGAAGATTAAGCGGTGAAATTTGACTTTTGTGTAAACGGCTCCAGAATAAGTTTTGGATAATTTCAACAGCTCCATATGGTGATTTTGGACTTAGGCGCTCGTCTAGATTCGGATTTGGGGGTCTGTAGGGTAATTCGAGGCAATTCGACGAAAGTTGGAAAATTTAAAGTTAGGAAAATGGAGAAGTTTGACCCATATTTGAATTTTGTGATAACATGGTCGGAATGTGATTTCGAGAGTTGGAAAAACTCCGTTATGTCTTTTGGGACTTGTCTGCAAAATTTGGCGTCATTCCGTGTTTGTTTGATTGGTTTCGACACGAGTTTTCGAAGTTGGAAGATTTGGAAGTTCATTGTTCGATTCATGGCACGATTTGCATTTTCGGCATTGTTCGATGTAATTTGAGACCCCGAGTGAGTCCAAGTTATATTATAGAACTTGTTTGTGTGCTTACACAGGGTCTTGGGGGCCTCGGGTGTATTCCGGGTGGGTTACATGTCATTTTTCCCTATTCTTGAAATGTTGGTTCTGGTGTCTGATGTTCGTCTTCGCGATCGCGAAGCTCCTTTCGTATTCGCGTAGCGTCTCTGGCTCTCTACTGCTCGCCTCAAATTCCTTCTAAGCGTTCACGTAATACTCCTCGCGATCACGTAGCTCTGCATATTTCACTCTTCGCATTCGCGTAATACTCCTCGCGATCACAGCTCTGCATATTTCACTCTTCGCATTCGCGTCCCCTATTCCGCGTTTTCATAATATAAAAACCTATCCTTGAGCACTAGTACATGCTACTCTTCGCGTTCACGAGTTTCCCTACACGTTCGCGTAGGCTTCCG
>ML419109.1:8858-59599 GCA_005239525.1 Nicotiana knightiana | reverse complement strand
GTTTTTATATTATTCAAACTTTCGTAACATTTTACATGTGTTTGAGCATCGTCTATGACTCTTCTATAACTGTTTTCATTTACAACAGATTTTGAATAAACACGGGGGTATAAATTTCTTCCCCTAACTAAATTATGCCTTTAACCTAAACATTCGTTTATATTCACGAGTATGTTCTTTGTAGGTTTCTGAATCAGGCTTTGTGTTTTTGTCTTTGGCTCTTTGATTTTGCTCGTAACTTTTGATTTGTTGGGAAAATGGATCTTCAGTCTTGAACTTTGACTCTTTTGATAGTCTTTTTTGCCTCTTCCATACTGTATAGTCCCTCAAGTGCTTGAGCTTTGAAGAATGAAATCTCGAGCACTTAACTATTCCTTTTTTGTGGTCCTTTTCCTGAAAAGGAAAAATATACGGGACTCGAAGTTATATAGTTTAGATGATAACTGCTTAACCCTTTGAAACGTCCATCAGAAAGTTTTAACCCTAGACTGGGAATTCAGTTTTTTCCTCGTGTCTATTCAGGTCTAATATCATCATCTGGTTATGGGTTAGCTTTTTGCCTATCATCTAAAATGGTTAGTATAATTTTAACTGTTCTAAATAAAATTGAACGTAATGATACCTGACCGTGGGTATTCCTTTTCCTTAGAAGTAATATTTCTTCAAGTGAACAACATTCCAACTTGTTGGTAAAATTCTGCCATCCATGGTTTCCAGCTCATAAGCACCTTTTCCAGCAATACCACGCACTTTGTAGGGTCCTTCCCAATTTGGATTTAATTTTCCTGCTCCAGCCTCCTTTGTCGATTAAAAAACTTTCTTAAGGACTAAGTCTCCAATTTTGAAATACCTGAGGTGAGCTTTTCTGTTGTAATATCGCTCTACGATTTGCTTTTGAGCTGCCATGCGTATTAAAGCAGCTTCTCTCCTTTGCTCGAGTAAATCCAGATTTGTCCTCAACTCGTCATTGTTTGTTTCTTTTGTTTCTGTTGTGAATCTCATGCTCAGTTCACCAATTTCCACTGGTATTAGAGCTTCTGAGCTGTAAATAAGCACGAATGGGGTTTCTCCCATGGTTGTCTTTGTAGTAGTTCTATAAGCCCATAATACTGCCGATAGTTCTTAGGCCAATTTCCCTTAGCTTTTTCCAATTGTTTCTTTAGATTGTTAACAATGATTTTATTTGTTGACTCAGCTTGCCCGTTAGCCACGGGATGATATGGTAAAGAAGTGATTCGTTTGATTTGCCAGCTTTGGAAGAATTCTATGATTTGAGAGCCTATAAATTGTGGGCCATTGTCACATACAATTTCCTTTGGTACACCAAAACGGCATATGATGTTTCGCCATATGAAACTTTCACTTCTTTTTATCACACCTGTTTAAAATCATCTGCCTCCACCCATTTTGAGAAATAATCTGTTAATACAAGTAAAAATCGTACCTTTCCTCTGGCTGGGGGTAGAGGTTTTACTATATCCATTCCCCATTTCATAAATGGCCAAGGTGATACAACCGGGTGTAGTAATTCTACGGGCCAATGCATAATGTTAGCATATCGCTGACATTTATCGCATTTTGCTACGAAATTTTCAGCGTCTGCTTCCATCTTAGGCCAATAGTACCCTACTCTGATTAGGGTTTTGACTAAGGATCTTACGGCAACGTGGTTCCCACAATGTCCTTCGTATACTTCTTCATCACGTATTCAGTTTGGTTTGGTCCAAGGCACCTTGCTAGGGACCTCCAAACATTTTACGATACATAGTGTCACGAACTAGGTAGTACCATGCAGCTTTTCGGCGAAGTGCTTGAGCTTCTTTCTTATCTTCAGGCACGGTGCCATTCTGCAAAAAATTTATAATTTTGTTTCTCCACTCCCAGGTTAGATTATTAAATGTTACCTCATTATTGTCCTGGTCAATTGCTGAATGAAATAAGTGTATCACAATAGCATTGTCTTTATTTGTTACATCGGTAACTGCTGCAAGATTAGCTAACGCATCTGTTTCTGCGTTTTCCTCTCTAGGTACTTGCATAATCTTCCATGACTGGAATTGTTTCACCAGGACTCGTGCCTTTTCTAGATATTGTTGCATTCGAGTCTCTCTAGCAGTATAAGTCCCCTACATCTGGTTCACTACTAGTTGAGAGTCACTTTTGATCACGATCTGCTCAATTGAGAGTTCTTGTGCTAATTCGAGTCCTGCAATGACAGCTTCATACTCTGCTTCATTGTTAGTAATGGGATAACATTTAATAGCTTGCCTTATCTTTTCACCCGAAGGTGGTATTAAAACAATTCCCAACCTGGCTCCTTTGATATTAGAAGAGTTGTCGGTGAATAGAGTCCATATTCCTGGATTAGCTCTGGTAAAGATTTGTAACTCTGTTTCTACTTCAGGAATTAAGCTAGTGTTAAAATCTGCGACAAAATCGGCTAAAACTTAAGACTTTATTGCAGTCCTAGGTTGATAGACTATGCCATATTCACTTAGTTTTATGTCCCATTTAGCCAGTCTACCTGACAGTTCTTGCTTATGCAAAATATTTCTCAAAGGATATGAAGTTACAACAGTAATTAGGTGACACTGAAAGTACGGTCTTAACTTTCTAGCTGCCATGATTAGAGCCAAGGCTAATTTTTCTAGATGAGGATATCTAGTTTCAGCATCTAGTAAGGACTTACTTACATAGTAGATAGGAGATTTCTTACCTTTGTCCTCCCTTACCAGGACTGCACTTACGGTTATTTCTGCCACAACAAGATAAATGTGTAACCTTTCCCCTTCCTTTGGTTTAGACAGTAGTGGGGGATTCGATAGGTAAGCCTTCAAGTCTTTAAGAGCTTGTTGACATTCTTCAGTCCATTCGAACTGATTCTGCTTTTTTAGTACTGAGAAGAATTTAAAACTCTTCTCTGAAGATCTGGAGATGAATCTTCCTAAAACTGCAATCCTACCTGTTAATCTTTGAACTTCTTTTTTGCTCGTTAGCACATAAGGTATTTCTTCAATAGCTTTAATTTGAGCAGGATTTACTTCAATGCCTCTATTTGATACGAGAAAACCCAAAAATTTACCCGACTCGACGCCAAAGGCATATTTTTCTGGATTTAACTTCATGTTATACCTGCGGAGGATCTCGAAAGTAGTTGAGAGATGTTAGAAATGATCTTCTGCCTTCGTTGACTTTACCAACATGTCATCAATGTACACCTCCATTGTTTTCCCCAGAAGTTTCTGGAACATCTTGGTCACTAGCCTTTGATACGTGGCTCCAGCATTTTTCAATCCAAAAGGCATGACTTTGTAACAATAAGTCCCCCTCTTCATCAATCACTTGATTCTTGAACGATCCTTACTTTCTTTTCTTTTGCTTGACAGGTATGAAGGGCGGGTTGATGCGAGACTAAATTGCATAGTTTAACATGTGATATACCTTACATTTTATGCACATTAATGATAAAATTACACTTGTTATGTGCTTAATGGAGTTTATTTTATGTGTAGGTGAATTGGAGATGGAAACGGAGCTAAAGGGATGCAAATACGTCGAAAATACGCAAAAGGAGACGCCCGGGCGATAGCCGGGCGTTTGCCCCCTAAAGCCTGGCACCCCCTGGAGTTAGGGGGGCGTTTGCCCTATAAAGCCTGGTACCCCTGGCGTTAGGAGGGGCGTTAGGGCCCTAACGCCAGGCCTGCCCTGGCGTTAGGGGGGCGTTAGAGCCCAAACGCCAGGGGTCTCCAGTGTCGCCCAAGTCCGAGTTTGACGAGTTTAAGTGTTTCCCAAGTGAAATAGAAGTCTCCTACACGGTTAGGGTTCACCCTAAACCTATAAATAGACTCCTAAAACACAATTAAAGGGGGATTTTCGTGGATTAACAGTAGACAAGAAGAAAATTGCTTTGAAGAACAAGAACATCGATTTCTACATTTAGTAATTCTTACTTTATATTTCAATTATGCAATTGTTTGTAGTTTTGTTTCGTTTAAACATGAGTAGCTAAGTTTTTAATCTAGGGTTTTGGTAGAACCCGTTGGGGATGAATTTCTTTTGATATTAATATATTTTGATTGATTATTCTCTATTTGTTCAACTACGTTCTTATTGTAGTTAATTGAATGGCCATCAATTAGCTGTGCCTATTTAGTATGTATCTACTTGAGAGAGAGTGCATATTTAGGTAATTGTTTGAACAACACCACTCCCAGAGTATAGACGAAAGTCATAACCGAGGGTTTAGAGGTTGGATTAGAGATAACGATACCTCGGGTGCAATCTAAAGTGAACTGTATTGCGATCTAGCTAGCGTAACTTGAGAGAGTGCGTCTAGTAAATTATCATAATTACTTGAGAGAGATTTATGGTAGATAGAGTGTTCATGATTGATAGAGACGATTAATCAAGCTATAAGAAGTATCCGAGAAAGAATTCACCAACGGGGGAAACCATAACCTTAGACCTTTATTATCATTGTTTACATTAAATTGTTAGTCAATTATTAGTTTATTATTTTGTTAGTAGAGTTAATTAAACATCACCAATTGATATTCAAAAGTCTTGAGAAAAGTGATTAAGTAACAGTTTAGTATTTTATAGACTCAATTGATACGTTCAATTCTCTATGGGATCGACTTTGGGTGTAATACCCCAAATTATATTTGCAGCGCCCGTTTAGTCTTTATATAAGACATAGTTGAGCGTGATCACTTCTAGGGGTATACCTGTCGTATCTGAATGGGACCAAGCAAAACAATCTGCGTTAACTTTTAAATATTCAATTAACTTACCTCTTCTGGTCGGGCTTGGCCTTGCTCCTATGTGGATTTTGTGCTCAGGCTTAAGCTCGAACAATGGAACAACTTCGAGCTCCTCATTCGTTGTCTTGATATTTTCATTCTCTTCTGGTCTTGAATAACATCGGGTCTGGAATCCATGTCTGTATGTCTTGATGTGACATCCGTGGTGATTTGATTCACCGTGTCTTTATCATTTTCTTCCGTGTCTGTTCGAGTTGCTCCCTCGTCTTTTGATTCCTCCGTTGTTTCTTTTTTATTGGAATGCATCACTGAGTTGATGTTTCTTGAAGTTTGTTGATCACCTTGAATTTTCTAGATTCCCCATCTGGAAGGGAATTTGATTACCTGATGCAGGGTAGATGGTACTGCATCCATGTCATGGATCCATGGTCTCCCCATGATTACATTATAATCCATATATGTATCTATAACTTGAAATTTCATTTCCTTGATGACGCCTTCTGCATAGGTATTAAGCTCAATTTCTCCTTTTGTTATGACAGTAGAGTTGTCGAATCGGACAAGGAATGTGCTTTTGGAATTACGCGGTCCTCCATTAACATCTCTTCCACAACCCTCAGCAAAATGATATTGATCGAGCTACCTGGATCAATCAATACTCTTTTTACGTTAGTGTCATGTATAAGTAGAGATATTACCAGTGCGTCGTTATGTGGAAGCAGTAATCCATCATCATCTGAGTCGTCGAATGAGATGTTGTCAGCCTCCAAAGTCTCACGAGTCCATTTCCCGTGGGTCACTGTGAATTTGGACATCCTTCTTGTTGAAGTATAAGTTACGCCATTTACTTCCTCTCCTCCATTTATCACATTTATAGTTCTCTTCGGAGATGGTGGTTTTGGGGGCTCCTGCCTATTCTTCATATATGCCTGTTTACCTTTTCCACTAAACAGTTCTGTTAGATATCCTTGTTTTAATAAGTGTTCTACCTCACCTTGCAATAACCTGCAGTCTGATGTTTTGTGCCCATGATCATTGTGAAATTCACAACAAAAGTCTGGGTTCCTTCTATTTGGATTTGATCTCATTTATTTGTGCCATCGAACTTTATCACCCATATTTCTTAATACTGTAATTAATTCGGAAGTACTTACATTGAAACTGTAATCTCCAATTCTTGTATTACCTCTATTTCTCTCATCTTGATCCTTTCTGGATCTTGATGATGATGAGCTCGAATTTTTATTCGACGGTCTGTGATCAGACCGTGGGTTTTCAAATTTGGAACGAGCCTCTCATCCCGAAGGTACCATGTATGGATCGTACCTGTTTTTGCCAGTTCTTCTTTCTGATTCGGAACGTCTAGAACTCATCCTGTCATCTGCTTTTGATTGGGCAACAGTATCTTCCTCAATTCGTAATTTGGTATTGTACCTGTCATAGTTGGGAACTCTCTCAAGCTCTCTTTGAGTCTCCTTGTGGATTCAGAGATTTTATCGTTCAAATTACTTGGAAAGGCCATAGCTACCCAATTGTCAGGTACTCTTGGTAGAAGCATCCTTTCACGTTGAAACCTGTCTACGAATTCACGAAGCAACTCTGTATCTCCCTGTTTTATTTGGAATATATCTTCCATTCTCTTTTCCACTTTTTGTGCACCGGAATATGCTTTTATAAACAAATCTACAATCTCAGCAAAAGAATCAACAGAATTTTCAGGCAACAGAGAATACCATGTTAATACTTCTTTGGTGAGTGTCTCTCCAAACTTTTTGACCAACACGGATTCAATTTCTTGCTTAGTGAGGTCGTTGCCTTTTACTCATGTGGTGAAAGCAGTAACATCATCACGTGGATCAGTTGTCCCATCGTACTTTGGTATGTCAGGCATTTTGAATTTTTTGGGAATCAGCAAAGGTGCTGCACTTGGCTTCCAGGGTTGTTGAGAGTATTTATCGATATCAATACCCTTGATGACTGGTGGTACTCCAGGAATTTGCTCGATGCGATCATTTTGTTCCTTTACCTGTTTCTGTAATGTTAGTATTAAAGATTGTAAATCTGAATTATTAGACATACATGGTCTTCCTCCAAGTGATTCATTTAGAGTGCCTCTACTTCCTGAGTCCAGATTGTGGATTTTCTACAGTCGCGGTGTTGTTTGGAGGAGGCATAGGTGACACAGTTGGTAGACCCTTCATGAAAGCTTGAAGAGCTTCACTCACTTATTCACTAACCATCTGCTTCACAGGGTCTTGTTCTCCTACTTGCTCGTTTCCAATTTGATCATTATTGTGAGTTGTAGATCTTTCTGGGGAGTTATCCCTTGAACCTTGTGGGGATCCCTAAGGCGATGGAATTGGGGTTCCAGTTGTTTGTTGGTTGTTGTCATTGATATTCGACATGATTTGATAAAGGTTATTCGAGAAAAAATAAAGATTATCAGTTTCCCGGTAACGAAACCAATTTGTTTAACCAAAGAATTGGATTCTTAGTCAAAGCTATTTTAAGAAGTACTTGGGCTTCTGATAACCAAAAAGATTAGCTAATAATAGGATTTAGACTTGTAAATAAGAAAGCAATAAGATAGCATAAAAGTAAGTATATTTTAGTAGTGGTTCGAATGTGTCCATACAAGTGAGATTTTACTCCCTTTTATAGGGAATTTCTTAATATAACGTCTACTCTTCTTAATGATTGAGCATTAATGAATATTTATATCATTAATGTAATGTTAAAATAGGTAATCATAATTGTTGCGTGAAGATTTTGTAAAGTTTAGCTCATTGATTGAAGATCTATGAATCTGCCCTTTATTCTGTGCTGGTTCATTCTGATCGTGTCTCTTCAACTTCTCGATTAGACTGGAGCTTCCGCTTCTAATTATCTCGTGGGTGTTTACCCCGTACCTCTTTGCTCCGTACCTCTTTCAAAGCTTTTATCCAGTTGTCGCCCTTCCATTGTTCCACGTATATTGCTTTGTCATCCAAGATATTACACGTGTAATGTCTATTTTTTACCAATACATTAAGACGTGTTGGATATGTTCTTCGTGATTCGTGTGGCATGGTATTGTCCGATTCTCCATGGTTATGGAAATTCACTTTGAGTACTTAATGTCGAGTTCCGCGTGGTTGTTGATTTTGGAGTAAGGCAGAGCGAGGTATATAATAGGGACCAACGCTTGGATGGGGTCGCGCATTGCGGCGAAGTTATGTTGAGATATTATCCTTGTGTGTTGAATTCGTGCATTTTGGTTCTGCGGTGTGTGAGGAGTTCTTAGCATTGCGTTTTGGTGATACCCGTTGATCTTGCGGGACGGTTCTCTAGTTTGATGTCGTTCTTCTATGTTTGAGTACAGCCGGAATGTTGCTTATAAGTATACGAATTGCATGGGTCGTGGCTTTAAGCTATATTTATACGTCATGTCGCTAGAGTGGTTGTGGTAGATGAGATAAGGTCGTCGGACCTAGAATGGGTACTTCCGGATCTGGTTGCGGTATATGTGGGAGGATATTAATGTTAATCGGCTTAAAGATTTAGCTGTATTTCCGGTCGAAGAGAGGGAGATCCATCACTTGTTCATCTGACGAATAATTTCGAGTTTCAGTGTGTTTCTTTCATCATTGGCAGTATATGAGGGTGCTAGAACGAGTCTCTGTTTGATATTAGGGTTTTTACCGGCATTGAGTTGCTTGAGAAGTTGTTGTGATTAGAAATTATCACTATGGGCGTTTGAGTTATACGGTATGTCATGTGATTTCAACTTGGGGTATGACTATGGCTTCATTCAGCTTGTTCAGACTTATACAGTCTGTGGATGCGTGATTCTGATCTTATAGAAAATTCAGTTATGGAAATTGGATTCTAAGGCTTGTGGGCAAGGTTGGATGAGAAGTTTCAGATGTGTTCTGATATCAGATCCATGCGGGGCAGGGTGATGTGGGATCACCCCCAGGTATGTGCATGGTAAGGTTATCCGGCGATTTAATGGCTTTTGGAATAACTCTTGGCACATTAGAGGACGAACGTTCGTTTAAGTGGGGGAGAATGTAACGACCTGATCGGTCTTTCCGAGAGTTTCATCCCCGTTTCCCCCATTTTTGCTTCATTATATGCGGATCAGCATTATTATATTGTGTCGGGTCGGTTG
Organism: Nicotiana knightiana; assembly: GCA_005239525.1. Lineage (NCBI taxonomy): Eukaryota > Viridiplantae > Streptophyta > Magnoliopsida > Solanales > Solanaceae > Nicotiana > Nicotiana knightiana. The sequence goes on along the minus strand of ML419109.1, from coordinate 50,683 downwards.
GCTCGGGTTCTGAGTGATTGTGGAGAGAAATGAGACACTTAGTCTCTTAAGTTTGTTATTTAGTTAGAAAAGTCAATCGGAAGTTGACTTATAAGTAAATGATCTCGGAATTTGGTTTTTATGGTTCGGATAGCTTTATTAGGTGATTTGGAACTTAGGAGCGTGTTCGGAATGTTATTCGGAGGTTCGTGGTAGAATTAGGCTTGAATCGGCGAAATTGAATTTTTGGCAATTTCCGGTCGGCAGTGGAAAATTAACTATCGGGGTCGGAATGGAATTTTCGGAAGTTAGAGTAGGTTTGTAGTGTCATTTGTGGCGTGTGTGCAAAAATTTCAGGTCATTCGGACATGGTTTGGTATCTTTCAGCATCGTTGACAGAATTTGGAAGTTTAGAAGTTCTTAGGCTTGAATATGAGGGTAATTGGGTGTTTCGATGTTGCTTTGAGTTTTTCGAAGTTTCGACTAAGTTCGTGGGATGATGTATTACGTATTGATATATTTGGTAAAGACCCCGAGGGGCTCGGGATGGTATCGGGTGGTTATCGGAGAGTTTTGAAATTTGTTTGAGCAGTTGAAGGTGCTATTCCGCACCTGCGGATTTGGGGACCGCAGGTGCGAGGTCCGCAGAAGCGGATATGGACCGTAGAAGCGGAGAAGGATTGCAGGAGCGGAAGCTGGACTGCATCTGTGAGCCCGCAGGTGCGAGGCCTGGGGCGCAGATGCGGAAACGGGGGGATTTAAGTGAATTGTGCAGATGCGACGTTTGGACCGCAGGTGCGTGAATTGGGTCGCAGGTGCGAAAGTGCTAGGCAGAATGCATAAAAGGCCCTTTCGCGAATTTTTCTTATTTTCACCACTTTTGAAGACGGGTTTGGAGCTTTTGGGGTGATTTTTGAGGAGAGATTCAAGGATTATCATTGAGGTAAGTTACTTGAGCCTAATACTCGATTCTATGGTGATTTTCAGTTAATTAAGCATGAAATTTGTGGGATTTAATGGTAAAAATTGAGGGGTTAGGGCTTGGAAATTTGAAGGTTTGATTTGGGGATTTGAGGGGCCATATGTGATCGGATTTTGATGAATTTGGTATGTATAGACTTGTGAGTGAATAAGGATTTCAGTTTTGTAACTTTTGATGGATTCTGAGACGTGGGCTCGGGGGGTCGGGTTTGGCCAAATTCGGGATTTGCGATGTAATTTAATAATTTTGATGTGGGTTTCGTTCCTTTAGCATATATTAATGATATAATACTGATTTTGGTTAGATTCAGGGTGATTTGTGGCTGAGTCGAGCGGCAAGGGCATTGCGGAGTAGAGTTTTGGTTTGATTGATGTAAGTAACGCTTCTAAACTTGTTTCTGAGGGTTCAAAACCCCGAACTACGTGTTATGTGATTAGAATTGGGTGACGCACATGCCAAGTCACGGGCATGCGGGCGTGCATTGTGAGACTTGTGACCTAGTTCATTCCATGGCACCGTTTATTGGTTCTCTCTTGTTGATATTTGTGCTTCTATCAATGTGATCGATGTGAACATGCTAGAAATCATGCTAAATACTATGTTAAGGCTTCACACTGATACTGTTGAGACCCGAGCGGTCGTCTTAATACAAACATGCTAGAAATCATGCTAGATATCATGTTAAGGCTTCACGCAGATGTTGTTGAGATCCAAGTGGTCGTTTATTGCTGTCATCTCATGTGTTTCATTGATATTATATACTCAGTCTTGTCATTGCATATCATATCATGTCTCAGTCTCGGTAATTGTTATTTTGCACATTATATCATTGATTCGGGCTAGTTCATGCATTGTGAGCCCATGTGAGCGAGACTGGAGAGTGATGACTGAGTGAGGCCGAGAGCCTGATATTGAGTGATAGATATGGGATCGGGATGCACGACGTAGCATGTTATATTGATTATGCCTGGATCTGGCTTATGTTAGCGCTTGGTTGTAGGAGCCCCTCCGGGGTCTGTAACACACCCCTAGTGAGCGCAGTGATATTTGAGGGATGGATCTTCCATGGACATGGATCTTGTCCGAAGTGTTTATATTGGGATATGGATCTTCTCCATGAGGCTAGATTGGCATGTTTCCTCGGTACTGAGAAACTGATGTCAATGATGTGTATACGTATTCTGGGATGGATCTTCCCTAGGTCGTTGAGCCATATACAGTACCGAGTGGTTGTGAGGTATATCATTAGCTGGAGATGGATCTTCTCCATAAGGATGGATTGGCCTTCCTCAGTACTGAGTGACTTATGTCTGATGTGTATATATTTTGGGATGGATCTTCCCTGGGCCATGCGAGCCATATACAGTAATGAGTGGACGAGTATTTTAGAGTGGAAGCACCTGTGCATTTCATACTATTGATGCATTGGCATGTAGAATACGTTGAGTTATATATGTTAAACTGTTCGGAACTGTACTTATCTTATCACTTTGAGTTGTCTAGTTAACTGCAAGCATGTTTAAATTTCAGTACATTGATTGTGTCATAAATGTGAAGGTTTAGTCTGTCACTACCTCTCAGCCCACAGTTTAGGCTTGTTACTTACTGAGTTGGTGTACTCACGTTACCCCCTGTACCTTGTGTGCAGATTCAGGTATCCCAGGTCATGATAGTGCTAGTAGATCATTTGTTGCGGTCCATCTTCGGAGACAGCGAGGTAGCTGCTTGGCGATCGCAGACCCGCCTTTCTCCTTCCCTATCTTCCTTTGTGTATTATGTTAGTTATGTCTTAGAAAATTGTTGTCTTGGTGTATTTTTGGCACAGTTGTAGTATGGATCATGACTTAGTGACACCAGATTTTGGGATTTCTCTTTTTACAGTATTTTGGGTTTGATTTTATCTTTTATTTTGATTTTTCTCTGATGAAAAAGGGTAATATTTAAATATTGTTATGATAGAAATCGAATTGGTTAGGAGTGTAGGCTTGCCTAGTTCCACGATAGGCGACATCACGACCGGGTTGGTTTTGGGGTCGTGAAAAAATGCCAAGTGTCAATACCAATCAGATAAGAAATACCATAAAATACGGGGCGTCGATGAAAATTTTATCTCGTGAATATTCGGACTACTCGCGGTATAACGCACGATTCTGTCGAGGTCGTTCGGCCTGATCCAGAGTAGTGTGTACACTGTCGAGGATCGAACTGCACGAACCAGAGATGCACCTCTATATATTGTCGAGGCGTTCGGCCCGCTCCACAAGAAGGGAAGAAATTTATCCCATTCCGAGAGATTGTCGAGCCGTTCGGCCCACTCCATAAGAAAGGAAGGAAGTTTCTGAATCACGAGATACGCGCTTACAATAAAGTACATGAGCACATTAGTAAGTACATCTCTTTACATTTATCGAATACCTTATCAACAACTCAGGGTAATAAATGTTGACCTGATACTTTTATTTCTAAATCAATTTCACTTATAACTTTAATTAAATAAGCCAGCAGAACAAGTTCAAATAATTCAATTATTATAGGATAAGGTCATATGTCTATCCGGACATAGACATGCTTTAGCTACGTATGGACTCTCGTCACCTCGTAAGTACGTAGCGCCCACAACTAGCTGCACATAACAATAAATATCACCTAGGGGTAGTTTCTCTCTCACAGGGTTTAGACAATAGACTTACCTCGCTCCGAAGGTCCATAACCGGCTCCAAAGCTTTTCCAACAACTCAAATTGATGCCCATCGCTCCAAAACTTGTCAATCAATGTGCAAATCCATAAATATATACTCTAATACTCGTTATAATTCAATTTTTAACAATTTCCAACTCCGCTCAAAAAGTCGATAAAGTCACCCTCGGGCCCATGTGCCGGATTTCGAATATTTTCGAAGATAAACATTACCCATAACATCTCGAACTCAAATATATATAATTTCTTATCAATTCCCTGCCCAAATTCGTTGTCAAAATCCAAAAATTACAATTTCTAGGTTTTTCTTCAAAATCCAAATTTTCATGTCTAAATCCATATATAACCCTTGTATTTAACTCACAACTAGTAGAAATCACTTACCTCATGATTGACGATTAAAATGGATCTAAAAATTGCTCCTAGGTCGGCTCCCATGGAAGACTCGATTTTTAAAAGAACACTGCCCAGTCCGACCTTCTTCGCGAATGCGGCAAGTCCCTCGCATTAGCGAACCAATACCAGCTCCAGCTTAAAAACTCCCTTTTCGCGAACGCGAGTCACTGCTCGTGAACACGATGCTATACCAGGTGAACCTTCGCGAACGTGAAGCATAAAATTTCCATAGGCCCAGTTTCTCCTTCGCAAACGCGTAGCTCAAAATTCAGCAGCTAACAGATCCTTCTTTGCGAACGCGGGAATCCCTTCGCGTTCGCGAAGAACAAAACCAGACACCAGACGTCAGCCACCACACCTCAGCCAAACTTGGTCTAAAACCATCCTGAAACACACCCGAGGCCACGGGACCCAATCCAATCACACCAACAAGTTCCATAACATCACACGGACCTACTCGAGGCCTCAATTTGCATCAAACAACATTGAAATCATGAATCGCACCCCAATTAGAGCTTAATGAACTTTAGAACTTCAAACTTCTATATTCGATGTTGAAACCTATCAAATAAATTTTGATTGATCTAAAATTTTGCACACGTCATAATTGACATTACGGACCTACTCCCACTTCCAGAATCAGAATCCAACCCCTATATCAAAAAGTCCACTCCCGGTCAAACTTCCAAAAACCTTCAACTTCTAATTTACGTCACACGACCCCGAAATGACCTACGGACCTCCAAATCCACATCTGGACGTGCTCCTAAGACCAGAATCACTATATGGAGCTATTCCCAAGCTGGGAATCCCAAACGAACATCAATAACATTAAACTACGCTTCAACCCAAATTTATGAAATTCTTCCAAAATGTCAACTTTCCATAATAGGTGCTGAGATGCTCCCGGGTCATCCAAATCCCGATCCGGACATATGCCCAAGTCCAAAATCATCATATGAACCTATTGCAACCTTCAGATCCCGATTCCAAGGTCGTTTACTCAAAGTCAAACTTTAGATTTTTCTAACTTTAAGCTTCCAAAATTCGAGATTTCTTTCCAAATCAACTCCGAACTTCCCGAAATTCAATTCTGACAACACGTGCAAGTCATAATACCTGAAGTGAAGCTAATCAAGGCTCAAACCGTTGAATGACGCGCTAGAGCTCAAAACGATCGTCGGGTCATTACATTCTCTCTCACTTAAACATATGTTCGTCCTCGAATGTGCTGAGAACTGCTCCGTAGTTGTCCAAAATCATTGTTTAACACCTCGTGCACCTAACCGTGATACCACAACCCATTTGAGCATATTAGCTCTAGCTAGTCTGAATATCCTCCCTTTTGTTTAGTTAAATAAGCCTTAGAGACAAATTCCAACTTTCAAAATTCTCTACCATGCCTGTTCCCAACATACGAACATCGTATCAATCACTACACATTGTACCAAAACATGATTGTATACCTTTACTGAATTCACACCATGCACCGCATAAATCACATGACCATAATAACATCCTCTGACCACAAATGCCAAAATTCCACGAATTCGATGCCCACAACACACCTCATGACTGACGCATGTAAGTCCTATTCCAACTCTCACAATACTGTCACGATGGAAGAGATATGTAGAAATTCATAATCACCTGTCGAATCAACAAATCATTGAGTCTCTCCTCATGTCAAGAACCATCACCTTATCCTGAACTAAATAACAATATTTGCTCTTTAATATGCCTCATATAAATCCGACCGCATTGATCCCAGGTCCAATAATCTCGTCTCACCCAGTACAAGTTTCTCTGGCAATAATCTACTGCAAACACTATATAAGATTTCATATGACGCCATCAATGCTCCAGAAGAACGAACTTTGGAAAAGAACTATCCAGCCAGTGTAACGAATAAAATGGCCATCAAATACTACGAGCCTTTCCCAGAGGTAAGAAATAGGACACTCAAAAATAAATATAAGGAACCGTGCTTGACATCTCACTGTTGCGGTGTGCAGCCCGATCCAATGTGACATTGTTGCGGCATGCAACCCGATCCAAACATGATAATGTTGAGACATGCAACTCGATCCACACGACATACCCGCAGCGGGGTTCCACCCGATCCAAATGACATACCCGTGGCGGTGTGCCACCCGACCCACACATAACGGTCAAAAGAAAACACACATCAAGTCGTAACGCTTATATTCAAGAAATGTCCGAATATCAACCCCAAGCACGCCAAGTGCATAATAAAAATCCTGGGGAGACGGATAGCGCCATACGCTATGAAACTCAAGCACAACTAAGGTACGATATATAATCTGCATCTCGAGAGCCATACTGCTCACATAACACCACAGCTACGCGGGACCTCAACACATGTGCGAAAAACCAAGTTGTCTCATAACCCACGTGGAACCATAGAGTATTACATGAAATAGTTGGCGACAAAATAATCATCCAATGCCCGAAGACCCATCCATAAGAAATTCTATGCTGAATGAGCACACACGGCCTGGTGTAGAGCACACATCCATATTTAGACCCATCAACAGACCTCAAGTCAATTTTGACCATACTATACTGGGCTAATAACCTTTCAAGGGCCCACAATGACCTATTCATGACACATAATCCCAACTGCCAAACCGGAACAAACTCATACGGTCCACATCCCGAGGAATAGAATGCCTCTCATGCATAAACCCTCGCATTTACGATATTACCATAACCTCTATACTTGGTTTCAATCTTTAACAATCAAGTGACTAACATTTCACACTTATACAAATCTCCCCGTGGAGTACGCTCCCACAACCTTCCGCTCAGGTAGCAAAGTCCAAACATCCATACCACAAACCGTTATAATTTTGTAAAGCGAATCAAAATCCGCAAGTCAATGCACAATGCCTCATCCACAGAACACCATTCCCAAGTGACATTAAAGAAAATGCCCGCTTACTCTGGACATCTGAATTCACCCTTGCTCATTTGAGTTCGTGACATTCTATCAACATTGAACTGTAACCTTGACCTTCAACTTACAGTCCCCATGCTGCTCACTGCACCTATCATGGTCATGCATTCACCCTAACCTTTGAACTACTAGCGGAATAAAACACTTAATTGGCTAGAAACCCTTCACTTACTCCTTTTAGAAGAACCATTGCAACACACAACTGAGCTCTCAACCACCGAAAATACAAGCCTCTAGTCCCGATCTAAGCCGCCATAACTCTTCTGGAATTCATTTACACCACAAGACCATCTGTATCAAACACCTCCCAAATCAATCAAGTTGTGGTGGCTACCGAGCTCGTATGTACAACCATAAACCACATGTATAACTTAATACACTGAAGGAACTGATCATTGCCACAATCATGCTGATTCAACCATTACCAACCGACCCAACTTCTTCCAATTTATTCTCGACTTGCCTTAGAAATAATAATAGCTCCATTCATAAATGTAACGAACTCAACAACACTCATCCCGAGTGACCCACTTCACGAGACCCTCTTGTCTCAATACCCACGAACCATCTCATGCCTTCCTCATGCGCACAAATGGAATCTCCAGCTGGTACACCCATTCTAAAAGACATTCTGCGAATCCGAAGCTATTTCTTCCTTTCCTCCAATACTTCACCATATACCAAATGATAACATGGAAAATTCCAAGTCCTTAGGCACTGCACTTAAATTCTTGAGCTCACTAGGACCACCGTTGAGAGTCACCCACTCTGACTTGGTCCCGAATATAAACCAAACTCTAGTGCGTTGTTAGCAAGTGAACACCCTATCAAAGAATCACCCGACTGAATTCATTTCCTTGTAAATAACCCCCACAAGAAGCATAAACCCTGAGTCTTCCCAAAACTCGAACATGAATCGATAAGGCCAAATATAGCACGCATTCATCAAGTCTTTCGCTCGATTTACCCCCATGATATTCTTTTTCTTAGTCACAAACGATCCACCAATACAACAATAATAAGAAACCGCGCAAGCAGACAACCATGCGATCCAACCGTAGGCGGTGGGCTCCCCCACTTAGCTTTTAAGCTACAATCACATAATCCTAGAGCCTACAAGGATTCCTCCTTATCAATTACCATGATCTTGCATCCTCTAACCCGCCGAATTCCTCGAAATATTTTATTAAACCTTTCATGAACATCCCAAATAATTAGCCACAATTGCAAATTAGACCTTTTGACGAGTACTAGGTGGAATTCTTCATAGAGACTTCATCAACATCACGCCACCACTAACCTGCTCACAGAAGATAGCCCGCCTATGAAAACTCCCTGCCGACATCTTCCAACAACGATGCATGTGTACAATGACTACGAAATCAGTAAACCCTCATGAGCCTGTGCTCACTCACCAGTTGAACAAGTCCGTTTATTCTCCATTGAAATCAACTGAAAAGTCTGTCAATACATTCCAGACTCGAAGTCATGTTGCATCCAAATAAAATCCATGGTCCTAGTCATTGTCCGTCACGATTCCCAAATTGCTCTAAACTTCCCTCAAGGCGCGTGGCTATCCTACCACAAAACCCATATGCTATTCTGCCACTCTCCCACTTTGGTTAAACTCTCTCCTTTAAGAAACTACTCGACTTTTGCTTTTCATACTTGACCTACTAGTGATTCAACCACCGCAAGACTCTTTCCACCATGTCCTTCCTCATCCTTCAATGCCCAAATACTGCCTCAAAACAAAATTCATCTCTGTGGCACCTGATCTTACCAATTGCTACCAACTCTAAGCCTCCTCGAAGATCATCTTTTCCGAGCCATCAACATTAGAAACACCGATTCGATCCCAAAATCGCTACACACCGCTATCTCTAATATCCACTTCTCAGACACCATTTCACAGCACCCTGCCATGTAGGCATATCAAAGAGGCCATAACACCGGCGAACCTTAATATGTTCAAACAAGGATAACAACACCGTATCACAAATGAGAAATTCCACCATGCTTGAAAATACCAAGTCTTGTCATTACATCAACCAAGGCCTGAACATCTATAGTCTAATTGCCTTTCCTCCGCCAGAACTAAATGCTGAACCTCTAGGCCGTGAACTGAGAAATCCTCCTTTCAAGTCATTCACTGTCGCGATCCATAAATAAGTACCCTACCATTACACCAACATTGTATGATAGCAACACAGGAATCATCATAACAATCAGTGCCCAACTTCAAACCATAGGCGATACTGATACTGAGCTGAAATGACAGAGCATCCTTTCGCAAGGCGACAACAATAGCACAATCAAATACGCAGGGAGAAAAATCCTGCACCACATCTGCAGTACCATTACAATTCCTCGATTCCCAATTCATAACCAGTGATGAACATCATATAATAACGAGTAGGAAGGAAGTAGAGGCATAAGCCTCAAAGGGATCAAATCACACGATGAGAAATCAAGAAGGGAAGTGCTCCTAACAGCCCTGTAGCCTCTTAAAGATAAGAAGACATCTCTGTACCGATCCACAAAAATCTACTAGACTTGCTCATGACTCGTGAGACCTAAGTGAACCAAATGCTCTGATACCAAGATGTCATGACCCAAAATCCACTAAAGGTCATGACGGTGCCTAACACTGCCGTCAGGTAATCCAACAGTGAATGATTAACTTAATTACTCATTTTAGTATTTTTGAAATTAAAATTTTCATCAATTAAATAGTAAGAAATAAAATTTACGAGGTAAAGGATGATATCTTCACAAACCACAATAATGAACCACCCTTAGAAAACCCCAAAACCCGGTGTCACAAGTGCATGAGCATCAACTAGGAAATATAATAAAATACCACATCTGTCTGGAATACAAATTAGACAGGAGAACATAAATAACTCTGATGGAGACTCTGCAGGCTGCAGAACATATCATGAAATGCAGCTCAAGGTAAGTCCCCGCAACATCCGCGCTTATGTGTCCAAAAAGACCACCAGGTATATCTGCACCAGCACAAAATGTGCAGCAAGTGTAGTATGAGTACGTAAATCAACGTGTACCCAGTAAGTACCTAGCCTAATCCCGGAGGAGTAGTAACGAGGGATCGACATCGACACTTACTGTAGGTCCTGCTAAATAAATAATACGATAATTCATACAATTGTAAAGTACACAGCAATAGGGGAGAAATTTGAAGTTTCATAATGTTCCAATTATTTCCTTTTAAGGATAAATTTATCGATCATGTATCCTACCTCAGTATCTCAGAATAAATGCCAAGTGTCAATACCAATCAAATAAGAAATACCATAAAATATCGGGCGTCAGTGAAAAGTTTATCTCGTGAATATTCGGACTACTAGCGGTATAACGCACGATTCTGCCGAGGTCGTTCGGCCCGATCCAGAGTAGTGTGTACAATGTCGAGGGTCGAACGGCATGAACCAGAGATGCACCTCTATATGTTGTCGAGGCGTTCTGGCCACTCCACAAGAAGAGAAGGAATTTATCCCATTCTGAGAGATACTTCTGAGGCGTTCGACCCGCTCAACAAGAAAGAAAGGAAGTTTCCAAATCACAAGATACGCGCTTATAATAAAGTACATGAGCACAATAATAAGACATCTCTTTACATTTATCGAATACCTTAGCAATAACTTTAATAAAATAAGCCAGCAGAACAAGTTCAAATAATTCAATTATTACAGGATAAGGTCCTAAGTCTACCCAGACATAGACATGCTTTAGCTACATACATACTCTCATCACCTCGTACGTGCGTAGCACCCACAATTAGTTTCATATAACAATAAATATCACCTAGGGGTAGTTTCCCCTCACAGGGTTAGATAAGAGACTTACCTTGCTCCGAAGTTCCATAACCGGCTCCAAAGCTTTTCCAACAACCCAAATCGATGCTCATCGCTCCAAAACTAGTCAATCAATGTGCAAATCCATAAATATATACTCTAATACTCATTATTCATTTTATAACAATTTTCAACTCTGCTCGAAAAGTAAAAAAAGTCACCCTCGGGCCCACGTGCTCGAATTTTGAAAATTTTCGAAGATAACCATTACCTATAATATCACGAACTCAAATATATAATTTATTATCAATTCCATGCCCAAATTCGTGGTCAAAATCCAAAAATACCAATTTCTAGGTTTTTCTTCAAAATCCCAAATTTCTATAAATTTTCACGTCTAAATCCATATATAACCCTTGTATTTAACTCATAACTAATAGAAATCACTTACCACATGATTGACGATAAAAATGGTGCTCCAAAATCGCTCCTAGGTCGGCTCCCATGGAGGAAATGAGAAAAAAACGGCCAAACTCCCGATTTTTAAAAGAATATTGCCCAGTCCGACCTTCTTCGCGAACATTGCAAGTCCCTCGCATTCGCGAAGAAATACCAGATCCAACTCAAAAACTCCTTTTCACGAAAGATCACTGCTCGCGAACGCGATGCTATACCAGGCGAACCTTCACGAACGCGTTGCACCCTTCGCGAATGCGTTTCACCCTTCGCGAATGTGAAGGCTAAAATTTTCGTAGGCCCTGTTTCTCACTCGCAAACGCGTAGCTCAAAAGTCATAAGCCAGCAGATCCTTCTTCGCGAACGCGGGAATCCCTTCGCGTTCGCGAAGAACAAAACCAGACACCAGACGTCATCCACCACAACTCAGCCAAACTTGGTCTGAAACCATCCCGAAACACACCCTAGGCCCCCGGGACCCCGTTCAATCACACCAACCAGTTACATAACATAACACAGACCTTCTCGAGGCCTCAATTCACATCAAACAACATCAAAATCATGAATCTCACCCCACTTCGAGCTTAATGGACTTTAGAACTTCAAACTTCTATATTCGATGTCGAAACCTATCAAATAAATTCCGATTGACCTCAAATTTTGCACACAAGTGATAATTGGCATTACGGACCTACTCCCCTTTCCAGAATCGAAATCCGAGCCCGATATCAAAAAGTCCACTCCCAGTCAAACTTCCAAAAACCTTCAACTTCCAACTTTCGCCAAACGACCCTGAAATGACCTACGGACCTCCAAATCCACATCTGGATGCGCTCCTAAGACCAGAATCACCATATGGAGCTATTCCCAGTCTCGGAATCCCAAACGAACATCGATAACATTAAAATACACTTCAACCCAAATTCATAAAATTCTTCCAAATGCCAACTTTCCATAATAGGTGCCGAAATTCTCCCGAGTCATCCAAAACCCGATCTGAACATACGCCTAAGTCCAAAATCATCATATGAACCTATTGGAACCTTCAAATCTTGATTCTGAGGTCGTTTACTAAAAGTCAAATCTTAGTCAATTTTTCTAACTTTAAGCTTCCAAAATTAGAGATTTCTTTCCAAATCAACTCCGAACTTCCCGAAATTCAACTCCGACCACACGTCCAAGTCATAATACCTTAAGTGAATCTACTCAAGGCCTCAAACCGCTATAGCTCAAAACGACCGGTCAGGTCGTTATAGACAAAACCTTGTAAGAAAAAAAGATTACAACGCGCGTATTAACTCCCCCTTAATGAGACAATCACTTCACATCTTGTGCACCATCTTCAAAAGAACGTTGGTAGAGATTTGATAAACAAATCAGTCGTATTAACTTGAATGAATTTGTTTCACCTTGAAAACATCATTCCTGATAAATATGTATTGTCTTCATGTAATATCGTGGAATGGCTTTTCAATATCTCCATAGAGGTATTCTCGCTATCATATTATCCTGCTTATAGTTATAGCAAGATATATTTGTGCACAAGTTACACTTAGGATGTGGTACTTCAGGACTAAGAATTGTATATGCTTTAAGCGATTTAAATCCTTCAAAGACTGTCATAAGCCATATAAATAGACTCTAGATGTATATCAAGTTTTCATGTCATGCTAGATATACAAGATAGATAAAAGTGACTGCACATTCTGTTGACTTTATAGTTTCAAGTGTTTGAACTACATGTCCAAAATTATATGTCCTTCATATAAAACCAATTCTATTAGAATTGTGTCTCTTCCATTTAGCCAATATTTTTGTGTCTGTATTCGACAAACTTAAGATCCTCATTTATACTTAGCGCTATCATATATGTCGTTGACGAACATTATATATTGGTTCCAATATATTTTTCATAAAGACATAACATACAGATCTCTTCATTCATTTCAGGTACTTGAAACTCTCCTGAGGTTTTATGAAACGTTATGTCATGTACTCTTCTAGGGCACTTGCTCTTTATTATGATTATTTTGATCATTTGCTCATCTTATTTATCAAGAATTTTATTTGAAGCCGATTTGTCTATACGCTTTAAGCGTACCATAAATTTTATCCTTTTAGGACTTCTTCTAATAGATGCATTTGCAGTGCGAATATAGTTACTTTCTTTGGGTCAACAAATGCGTCCAGCATGCTTTGCAATTTATTGCAGATGAATTATTTTTTTATGAACTTCAAATTCATTCCGTAACTTTTTCTCAATTGTTTATCATGTCTCTTCCTCATGTTAGAAAAACTAATTTGCTTCCTCAAACTTTTAAAATCCACCTTTGTGCGGTATGGTATTAATCAAAATATACACCGTACATCACTAATAATAAGATAGAATTATCTGGTTCATGACCCTGAACCATCTATGAGGGGATAGTGTAATATACTTTCGTATATAATGTATATTAAATTGATATATATAACTTTGTTCTCATAAGAAGTAGTTTAGCTATTAAGTGGAGGCACTCAATAAATTATTTTGCTAAACTAACTGTGATGTAAACCAACTTATCAAGATGAACTATCTTGAATAAAAAATCTGGAATATGCTCTACAATTAAATTTTTTTATCAATTTACCTCACAAATATCATATTGCGGGTCAATAATAATCGAACATGTAATCATCTCATAGATGCATCTTATGTTGTATACATGACAGGTGAATGGACCTATATTCACCTTTGATATTTCCAGCATTCATGAAAATTCAATACAATTTTAGTTGGTCTATTAATTAATAAGAACAAACAACATAAGAGAATTTGTAAAGAACTCTCTAGTTCTTTAATATTTACTCATGTGAATTCTCTTTTATTTTTGCAAATCATACTTAAATTGATATGGCTAAACTAATTATGTCAACTGGATAAATTATCAATATTGATAAACTTCAGGTTTACACCATGACGTATGCGATTATCAATAAACTTCAAGTTTATTATGATATGGGTTTTTATATCAGTAAACTTCCACTTTATTATTTACTTTTATTTGTGTAATACAAACTGGAGAATACAACAGGTAGCTTTTCACTTACATATTACCCCGCTACAAGTTATAGTAATAGAAGATATTAAGAGCCCGTTTGGACATAAAAAAAAATTTAGTTTTTTTCAAAAAAATTTTACTTTTTTTTCGAAATCAGTGTTTGGCCATAAATTTTTTAATTTTCACCTGAAGATGAATTTTGAAATTTTTCAAAAATTTGAAAAACTCCAAAAAATTATTTTTTTAAATTTTCACTCAAATCACTCACAAAACTTCAAAAACAACCCAAAATAATATTCATGCCAAACATAACTCTAATTTCAAATAACATTTTCATTTGAATTTTTTTTCCACTTTTTTCTGAAATTTTACAATTCATATGTCCAAACAACCACTAATCTTTCCTTTATTTATAGTCTCAACATAACCAACCGCTTTCGCGAATAATTTAGAAACTCAATAAGTTTCTTTGAGACTTACTACGACCCAATACTTTATTGATAATCAATCCTCCAAAATAGTAATAATGGCTCTTCTAGATCTCTCAATTAATTTTGTACTACCATGTATTCATTAATATCCATATGGTGAATATCCCTCTCAAACAGAAAGTTATATCATTATGGTCATGGTCAAAATTATATGTAAGATTTATTTCTTCCATTACTGTTGCCCTTTAATAATCATATTGCCAAAATATTTTGGCGTACAATAGATACGTGACCAGTGATCATTCATGCTATAATAATGATATTATTTTCTTATTTCTTCTCAAACCTCCTTCTAGAGGTGAGTATGATATATTTACTACCACTAGCACGTTTTATTCTTTCAAGAATGAATATGTATTCATAAACACATGTTGTCACATTCACACCATGAATGGACCATAATCATCTATATGTGCTTTACAAAATCTCATGTCAAATCGATGACAAACATTACTTTCACGGAGTAAAGGATTATTTTGAAAATCTTTATTATTCTCATACCATAATGATGACGATTATAATTTCGTCTATTGCCATGTCCAAATCCCATTTCTAGTTTTTATTTTGCACAAATCCCAATATATTTGTCTTCACTAAGATACACATTCCAAATGCTAATACTTAGTGACAGTTTGGACATAAAATTTGATGGAAGATTTTTTTTAAAAAATCACTTTTTTTTCAAATCAGCTTTTGTTTATAAAATTTTCAATTTTCACTTGAATATGCATTTTGGAAATTTTCGGAAATTTTAAAAACTACAAAAAAAACAAAGTTCAAAATTTTCACTCAAGTCACTCACAAAATTTCAAAAACAACCCAAACTGAAATTTATGTTCAAACACAACTCTAACTTTCAAATACCATTTCACTTGAAAATCTTTTTCCTTATTTTTTCAAATTTTACAATTCTTATGTCCAAAAGCCTACTAAATACCATCCGTCGAAAGCATTCAATGTCGTTTGATGATGTCAGAATTTTGCGTGATTTCATCATAGCTTCATAGTTTGGGGGCAACAACGGTAATTAGTATTCTAGAAGCACCGACCGAAATTATTTTATTTTGGAAGTGCATTTTTGTCCTATCCCCACTTAAATAACCATTAGCTTTAAATTGTAATTATATTGCTTGACTAATCATGGGGAGAAATTCAAAAATAGTCAGATTTACAAGTGGTCATTCAGAAATAGTAACAATTTAAAAAGTAATCAAAATTTAGTCACTTTTTATGTAAAGATAGCTCTGAATGAAAACACTGTTCAAAATTCAAAAAATACTCCAGCATAATATACTGAAATTTCAGTATAATATAATGTTCCAGTATAATTATATTGGAGTTCCAGCATAAGTATATTGGAGTTCCAGTATAATACACTGGACTTCCAGCATAATATACTGGAGTTCTAGTATAATATATCGGTCCAGGATAATATGCTGGAAGTTCATACACATGTGCTTCAATCTCCAGAATATTATGCTGAAACTTTCCGCGTGTTGGAGATCCAACATAATATGCTAGAAATTCATACACAAGTACACCGATCTCCAGTATATTATGCTGGAACTTTCCGTGTTGCAGCAAAATAATGACTATTTCTCAATGACTTTGCCAACGCTGACTATTTTTGAATGACCAGTCCAAAAACTGGCTAGCCCATGCCGTTTGTACCTAATCATGAGGAACTGCTCCAAAGGAAAATGTAGAAACGACACTAGATAACCACTTTAAAGGGTTGCTATTTAAGATTTAGCCAGTACATTCTGAATTTTAGTTTTTCAATTTATCTTTTTGGGAAAAAAATGTCTTGAAGTTAAAAATTTTAGTTAAATTTTTTATGATAAATAAATACTGAGGAATATGTGAATAACATTTTTGAGAATGACTATCTCTACTCTTGTCCCTAGACAACACTTCCCAAGTTATAGCCCATTTAATTTAGACCAACCAGGCTGTACAGGTGCAGCCCGATCCAATAGCTTCTTGGGTTTAGTGTCGCGTCCAGTTGAATTCTTGGGGTCAACTCTGAAAGCTATTAATTGACAATAATACCCTTTGGAAGGAAATTCGTCAAAGTTTCTTTTTTGTTTATTTATTACATTCCAAATTGTTTCTACTCGGGCAAGAATCTAATACTTAGCACTTGTTTTTCATTTGTTTTCTGAACTGAAACGCCCAAAATACCAAATCCTCAAGAGACGGGTCCACGATCCTTAACGTGCACCCCTTTTGCACATGACTTTCTCCTTGAGAAATTGGAATCCCAAATTCTTCAGTTTTCAATGCTTGTAACTTTATGGCATTTGCAAGATAACAGCAGCTGAATCCCCATCCCAGATCAAGAATGAAGCTTTCTGGGCGATTCGCCGTTTTCTCTACCCTTCTTTTCATTCTCGCATCTGGGTCGTATTCTATTGAGAATTTTCATCAAGCGTAAGCCTTCTCTTTTTTGCAGAAATTTTGTTACTTTGAGTTATTTGGCTTCAAATCCTTTGTTTTTCTTGTGATCTGTATTAATATTAGCATAAAATGCTATGGGCCAGTGAGACATAGGCTCGAGCAATGAGAACGCAGAGTTGCTTGCTTAGAATTCACAATGTAAAGTTTTGCTTGTTTGTCTTTGTACTTTCTCTCCCAGGTTTTGTATCAGTTAATTAACCTTTTAAAATTTTCTTTACTTGATGACTGCTAACATGTTCAAGTATACTGGCTATCTAGGAATAGTTGAACCTGCCCTTGTGTTTTTCCATGATATTCATACAGTAGGTTCAGTGTTAACTTTTATTCCTATGACCAGCATGCCCCATTATATACAACAATAAACAACAACTAAGTCTCAATCCTGAGCTAGTTGGGATCGGCTTTATGAATCCTCTGTCCTCATTGTCCATTTCAGTATATCTAGACCAACTTGCCAGTCAAAAAACGCTAGATGATTTCTTCTCATCTGCCTAAGCCGTGGTTGGTGGTGTTACCTGGTACCTGTGCTGGTGGGGGATAACAAGTAATCGGTCAAATAGTTGAGGTGTGACATGAGCTGGCCCGGACACCACCGCCATAAAAAAAGACCAGCTTGCCAGTCATATAAAGTTCATTATGTATAATACAATATGACACCCAAAGGTTTGATCTTACAGTAGATGAAGTTGGAACAAAGATCATGGGAAACTATAGTTAAAATCTCAGCAGCAACAAACTAGGTGATGTCTTACCATATGCCTAAAACGGCACTTGCGCTGTGAGAGGATGCAGGTACCTGTGAAATAGTCGATTTACTCCCAAGCTATCCTGGACATTTTTGTATAAGAAAAAAAAAGAAAGATAAGCAACAGTATTAATGAGTATCTCAACAGTTTGGACATATAAAATATGAAAACTCAGAAGCTTTTGCAGTATATTCTTTTTAGTATTTGTGTTAGAAGTTAGATCATTTATTGGTAGTTTGGTACTATGATTGAGTACATATTACCCTCCCCAGACCCCACTTTGTGGGACTTTACTGGGTAGTTGTTGTTGTTGGTACTATGACTGATGATCAACGTTGTCTCATCAAGCTTTGGTTAGTTAGATGTATTTGAGCTTTTTGCCGGTTTTTTTTCATATGGAGTACATAGTTTACTATCTTTGTATTGTTTCTAGAATGCTGTTTGTTGTTTCAACATATAACGATCTTTCTACTTGACAGGTTTCCTATTATAGAGCCTGATCCTGGTCACACAAAACTTCGCCTTGCAAGAGAAGGATTGGAGGCAATTGAGAAGATAACTACACCCATTGCAGCTGTTGCTGTAGGTTTTGCATTAATCTCAAGCATCAGTTATTGCCTGTCTTACCTTAGTAAATAAAAAGTTATCATCTCATGCAAAGTTCTGTGGAATTGAGTCTCCATGATATTGCTTGGCAGTTGCAGTTATCATGTTTAGGGGTCGGTCCCTTTTTTTATTACTCGCCCCTATTCATTAAACTAGACATAGTTTGACTTGCACAGTTATCCATAGTAAAATGTCTGAACAGAATATTGTATTTATTTAGAAGTTGCTCAAAGTAACTGTTTCGAAGTGAAAAGTGAAATACTTAGTAGGTAAGATATTTCATCAAGTTTGGAATAATCTAGAATAGTGATAGTTCATATTTGTCTAATTGTTAGAAGGGGAAACTAAAAAAAGAAAGAAACATTCTTTGTTGAAAAGAAAAAGGTCAATTTTTTTTCAGAATGGTCCAAGAAGGAAAGTAGGTTAGTCTTATTGGCACTCAGGAAGTCTGTTATGTGCTTTTTTGGGGGTGAATCTTGCATGAGTTATCGACTATCTGTCTTTTTGTGCATCTGAATATGGTTATGTTGGAGGAAGTTGCTAACTGAGTTGTTTCTTACCTTAACCTCTTTGCTACCAATCTTTTTTTTTGCATGTTAACATTTCTGCAAAATGTTTGACCAGGTTATTGGTCCATACCGTTCGGGAAAATCATTTACCCTTAATCAGCTTCTTTCCCTATCTTGTTATGAAGGTGCACCCTATGTTTTTGATAGCTGATGTCACCTTCTGTTTCTGTTGTTAAGATTTTCTGTTACCTTGCTGTAAGGTTTTGTGCTGTTTTTTAAGCAACTGAGCGATGGAGTTCTATCTTTGCAGGTTTTGGTGTTGGGCATATGCGTGATACAAAGACAAAAGGTGTATATGCAAGATTTTGTTGGACACTGCTCTTTCAAAAAGTGATCTGAACATCATTTAACTTCCTCTTTTCCTTCTCTTCCAGGGATATGGGTTTGGGGCACTCCAGTAGAGATGGATATCAATGGAGTAAAAACTTCTGTGTTTTACCTTGACACAGAAGGTTTTGAAAGCATTGGAAAATCAAATGTATATGATGACCGGTAATATGCAAGTCCTCACATATTGCAGTCTACCATAAGTCTGACGGAATATAGCTTTTTCTTGACGTTTTTTTGTTTCTCAGGATTTTTGCCCTTGCAACTGTTATGAGTTCTGTGCTTATATACAATCTCCCTGAGACGGTGCGCTACTCTTCCTAACTTCCACTCTCTTTCTATGAAATTATACAGGTTGATCAACATTTAAATTTCATATTCATCCATTCCTATGAAAGAGGGTGGCGAGGAAGGGTTGGGGAGAGAGAAACTGTGCTTCAGATAGATTAATCCTTACTCAAACTATAACCAGGCTTAGTTTCTTCATAGCGAGGCTGTCAAAACTTTTTCTTCTTCCATCCATCCGAAAGAGTAAAAGAATTACTAAAAGAGATAAATATATTTTTTCTTTCTTTTTGCTGTACAAAACACGTTGCTTATCAGGCCCCCAGGGTTGTGTCTTAGGTCACAGGTTCGAGCCCTGCACCAAACTAACTCTGGTATTTAAGTGGAGAAGAGTAGAGAGCGGGGCCCAGCATCCTCGAGTTTCGAAGGTTGTGGTTGGCCCAAAGAGTTGGCTCCATTCTCGGTCATCCAAAAAAAAGCATGTTGCTTAGCAGATTTTTTTAATTTTGTATGATGATGACATGAGTTGAACTTAAATGAAGCAGTGAGGATTCATGTAGCCGAATCCAGCTTGTTTGGGGTTGAGGCGTAGTTGTTGTAAAGGTTGCTTAGCAGATTGTTTTCTTGATAAAGATTGCTTAGCAGATTATGGAATGAGTATGCAGTTAAATTTTATGATAGATCAAGAACTTTGATTCTTGCGGACCTATTGAATGTCGCTCCATAATGTAATGATGCTGGTGTACTCAGTAATTGAGCTATCTTTAGAAAGCTTGGCTTCACGTATTTCCTTTAGTGTATGGTGAGGTATAAGTTAGTATTTGAAAATTTGGAACTTGGGTTAGTTGTATTAGTGGAATGATGAGAATATGACAAAATACGTTCTTCATCAAGAAGGGAATACGACAACATACTTATGATTTGGGGAAACTTTAATGATGTTAAATATTAAAGTAGACAGGAAGCTAATTCAGAGTGCAATATGACTTGAATAAAGCTGTACTTTAAATTGAAGCTTGTTTCAACTATTGAGCATTATCTTCCAACTTCAAAAGTTCTACTAAGAGCTTGTTGGAACAATGGCATCATCAGAAAATGGCAAAAAGGAAACAAACAGTATTGAGGACAATTCCTTTGTGTGTTGTATAGACAATATGGCTGAAAAGAAATAATGTTTGTTTTGAAGGGAGAAAACAGCATGTTTTCAGAATTATAAATAGCTGTCTTTTGAACTTGTATTTTTGGTGTAATAGAAGTACTAGTGAAACTATGGAACAATACTTGTAGTTTTTAGAAGAGATCGGAGATCTGTAGTTGCCATGTTAGTGGCAGATGTTGGACTGATGTAACTTGTACCACCTTGGTACCTTTTTAATAAAATCTTGCCTTATAAAAAAAAGTTTTATTAAGTTGAGTTGAGCTTAACCTGATTTCTAGAAATTTTCTTTAACTAATCTATAGGTGAATTATGTTATCTTCCCTGACGTGCTTCTACTATCACTTGCCTTGCCTCACATTTTAGATATTACAGAGACCTCCAATATTTCAACTTGATGTAACTAATAATAACTGGAGCAAAGGCCCATTATTTCATAGTACTAGTCTTTACTCTTTACTCAGTAGTATGCGATACTAATGTAGTCTTGATGTTACTACTCAAGATACAAATAGAAACCTAACAACCCAAATGATTGATTATTCTTACTGTTTTTGCTTTTTCGTCAAGAAAGTCCTGAAAATGCGGAGCAAAATAATTGAAGGTCTCATGTGCTAAGTGGAGAACATGCTAGCATGGGGACTCATTCCACATTAACAATCTTACATATAGATGACAAATGTACATTTACTTACTAATAAGCTAGATATGGGTTGTGTGTAGCTCGCAGTTTTGTTCTTTTGACAAGTACAAATAATATATTGCTGTGTATAGTGTTGACATTTATCTCCAATGTCGGAAATATTCAGGGTATGTAGCTAATGCACAGCACTTATTTAATGAAAAGTGCTGTTATAAAGAGTCTGTCATCTGATCAAGAACATAATTTCTACCATGTAAAACTTTTTTTAACTTATTTAAATCAATTAAGTGAGCACATGCTAGAAGATAACCAAAGAATGAAATGGATGATCCAGTTGTATTAAAAGCAGTTTTTGCTTCACCTATTCTTGCCTACATATTGGTTGGACACTGTTAGCTCATCCCAATATGGTTGAAGTTTTAGCTCTGGTATTGTTAGTTTATTTGCTGTCCTATTTTCCTAAATGAATAAGCTCTTTCCATAATCATATTTTTTGTGCATTTTGTTGTATGTTTTAGATACGTGAAGCTGACATATCCCGGCTGTCATTCGCAGTTGAACTCGCCGAGGAGTTCTATGGAAGGTTTGATTCTAACAAGTTGTTTCAAAAGTTTCTAGTTTAAAAACTTCACATTCTCTCTGTTTCTTTTCTGACTCTCTGTTGGTTCATCCTTGTCTCTCTGCTCTTCTTGCTCCCAGAGTAAAGGTAAGCATTTGTAGTCGTGAAGCCTATTAATTTTACCTCAATGAAGAGAGAAATGAAAGAAAAGTTACTTAACAAGTTATATGACATGCTCAGTTGATGGATGTTGTGTAGGGACAAGATGTTGCGTTTGAACCTGCAAAGCTACTATGGCTCATCCAGCGTGATTTTCTTCGTAAGTAGGGAAAAGATGTCCCAAAGATTCATATGTGCAATTGCTTGTCATTTTGTGAATGTGAAATGCTTTATGGACTAGGGACTGTAAATGAATAAATGAGCTGAATTGCTTAACATTATCTGCTTAATGTAAAAATTTTAAGAGTGTTTTGGCAGCATAATCTTTTCTTTTCCATCTAATAACCAGATGCCTTTTCTTATTGTTCTGTTTCTTTATTGGAATTTGTCTGAGCGTGTACCTTTGACAGAAGGAAAATCTGTGCAAGAAATGGTTGATGAAGCTCTACGACATGTCCCTAATAGTGATGGTTGGTTCAGTTACCTTTATATGCATGCATATTAAATAACTAAAAGCCTAATATAAGCTAACTATGGTTTCTTATTCTGTTACCACAGGTGATAAAAATATTGATCAGGTACTCTTTATACTCTTTGAGTTCTGCAAATGATGAAGATGCTTACCTTAATATAGTAATTTTAATAGTAATGCATTTTCAGGTGAACCGGATTCGAGATTCTTTAGCCATAATGGGTGATAATAGCACAGCCTTCAGCTTACCACAAGTATGGACTAACTTCTTATGTTCATTGATCTTTTTCTTCTTCCTTGAGTTTTGCATTTCACAGCTTAGCTCAGTAGAAGTAGTCATCTCAGATATCATTTAGCTAATTTTTATGACTGCAACAATCACTAGATGTTATATCTTATCTAACCTTAAAAAATCTCCTCTGTAATTCTGTGTATGAATTGTTTCTCTATGTGGTCTGTGCTCCTTCTGGTAAATGTATTATTTCTCTAAGCTGTTTGTGTGCTTCTTTCCCCTTTTAGTGGTGCAAGGGCCCAGGCTGTTCTATCATCTATCTTCACTCTTCTTATGGTCATGGTATCTTGCTTCCAAAGAATATGCCATTAGGTTTTCTTTTTCTTGGTAAATTTTATGAGAAGATAGTCCAGGATGTTTCTGGCTACTCAAGCATACCACAATGATATCCACCCAGCCACCAATAGTAGGAAGTAGCTTACTCTCCTATTACACTTTACACTACTTTCTGATCTCTTTTATTCATACTTATAGCTAGTTTCCACCCTTCTCTTCAACTCCAACCTGTTTACATTCCATTCCTGCAATGGCCTGCTATAACGTTACTCCTAAGTGGACTTAGCTTCATGCTGTCTGCCCTTGCCAATGTTAGGTTAATCTAAATTTTCTCTCGCATTATCCTTGCGCGATAAAAATGTGCCACCAAGACTTAAAGGTATGTTTTATAGAGTAGTGGTTAGACCGACCATGTTGTGTGGGGCGGACTGTTTGCCAGTCAAGACCTCTCATGTCAAAAGTTAAAAGTTGCGGAAATGAGGATGCTGAGATTGATATGTGGTCATACTAGGAGGGATATGATTAGGAATGAAGATATTCGGGATAAGGTGGGAGTGGCCTCTGTGGTGGACAAGATGTGGGAAGCGAGACTGAGATGGTTTGGGCACGTGAAGAGGAGAGGCACAGATGCTCCAGTGAGGTGAGAGGTTGGCTATGGCGGGTCCAAGGAGAGGTAGAGGTAGGCCGAAGAAATATTGGGGAAAGGTGATCAGACAGGACATGTCACATCTTCAGCTTATCGAGGACATGACCCTTGATAGCAGGGTGTGAAGGTCGAGGATTAGGAATGTAGGTTAGTAAGTAGTCGAGCGTATTTCCTTTCCAAACATGTACGTCCTTCCATAGTTGTAGTACTAGTGTTATCATCGTGTTCCTTATTTTTAGATCAATATTATTACCTGTTGTTTCCTTTGCTTCATTTTTTATTTTTCCTGGTTGTTACTATTTAGCTTTTCGTAGTTCTTTGTCATAACTGCTGTGATTTTGCTTTATTGAGCCGAGGGTCTTCCGGAAACAGTCTCTCTACCTTCACAAGATAGGGGTAAGGCTTGCGTACATACTATCCTCCCAATGCATCACTTGTGAGAATACACGGGGTATGTTGTTGTTGTGTCTTTATATATCTTAATTTGACTGGCATCCAAGGGTGTGGCATAGTGGTCAATGAAATGGGTACAAATCTGGGAGATCAAGGTTCAAATTCCAACAATGACCAAAAAATACTAGCTGATTTCTTCCCATCTGCTCAAGTCTTGTTGGGCAGAGTTACTCAGTACTTGTGTTGGTGAGGTAGCAGTTGTCCAGTAAAATAGTTGAGGTGCGGTGCAAGCTGTTCCGAACACCATTGTTATAAAAAAATACATCTCAACGTGACTGCATATTTACTAGTCCAACTCTTTCTTTCTCTGGATAAGTCTATTTTTTTTATGAAGTACAATTTTGTTAATGTTTGGGCAAAGAAAACATGCATATGTACAAGAGGTACACCAAAAAGTAGAAAACCTACAAAAAGAGGTGGTTTTCTACAAACGACACCAATCATCTGCACCAACAGAAACCTTATGGGTGCACCAAAAAGAAATAAGGGATAAAAGACTACTTGGTAACTTAACAAAATCCATCTTCACACTCTCAAAGACTCTCCTATTTCTTTCCCTCCAAATGACCCACAAAAGAGCAAGCGGTGCATTCTTCCACACCCCGCTTCTCCTCCTTCCATAATTCCAACTGAATATCATCTCTTCCACTGTGCCTGGCTGCCGGGCATCACCCAAAATATACCAAACCAAGTAAGGATGTCTCACCATAACATCGATGCTACCAGACAATGAATGAGGAGGTGATCAACATCTTCGCCCGAGCCCTTGCACATGAAGCACCAACTAACATACATAACCTTCCTCTTCCTCGGGTTCTTGGTGGTCAAGATTGATCCTCTTGCCGCCAACCAAGTGGAAAAACACACCTTTCCCGGTACTGGATCCAAATTGAACTAAATTCTCCAACTCTTTTCTCTTCCACTTTGGTTTTAATTCTGATCAAGGATAGTTTCTCATTGTTGATAAACATATTTTACTTTGATTGAGAGCTGCCATCACAGAACCTTTGAGGTTACACTGTTTTTCACTGAATTGTACTTTTTCGGTTCCTTTGTCCATATAACTTTTGTTTGGTTAACAGTTACTTCTCTTTCATTTTTTTTTCTCTGTATGTACACACACACGCATACACACACGTACATAAGTTTTGCTACATTTCGCCCACTTTTAGATTCCATAAAATATCCATTCGTTTAAGACATTAAAAGGACTATGATCTAGGTGTCTTGATATGATGGAAATCATCCTTCAATAAAATATTTTTCATGAGGAAGTCATCTTCTGGTGTTTGATTACCAAAAAGTATTTTCCAAAGACAACTTTCCATCTATAAGGGGAGAATGCTTTACAACTATTCCAACTCTTATTTCATATTTCTTGCTCCAATCAACACGCGGACTTTATTATCATTTTTCAACACTCAGAAGTTTCATTAATTCCAATCAAAGCACTTATCAGCCTTTTACAAATATTTTCAACTAACTAAGAACCTGAAAACATTGTCCAAAGAAAGCATTTTTTGAGGAAACTATTTCCGTGATACCAAACATACCTAATTTAACAACCCTCCTAATCTTTTTCTTTATACCCATTTTTCCTCATTGTATTCTTCGATGCTGCCATCAATGCTGCCGTTGATGCTGTCTCTGCTTTTGCCCATTTCCGAAGCTGCAATCCGGCACTACCTCTACAATCCCAAATTCCTCTGCCCATGCAGCTGCTACCTCATGCCTCTCTAAATCAGCAATTTCTCTCTATACCCCCAAGTATGACTTCCTTTTCGATTTCCCCATAGTCCGAGCTCACATACTATGCTTCCAATTGACACCCTCCATTAAGAGATTGCAAATTGAATTGATGAGGCTTATAAAAATCAGCATAACTTAGATCTACATCAAGCACCATAATTTGGGGATTGAGTCAACAGATGAGTACACTATATTTTGCAGCAAAACAAATCAGGAGAGCTCCTGTAAAGAAAGATTGCCAAGATCACCACTGCTGTTAAACATGGGCCAATCCAGACGGAGATTCGGTGACCGCTGATGAATCAATGAGAAAATGAGAGAGCGGGCAAGATACATAGAGAAGAAATAAAATTGGGTTTAGCTTTTTGGTCAAAGATAATAAAGTCCTTCCTGTTAATATGTTTTTAATTTGCTATTATGCATACTCTATGGAATACAAAAGTGCAATGCTAACCTGCTAATAGCAAAACCCTATACACGTTGATCATTGGTTTTGCTTTAGCAAGTCGCACCATATAACTATAGCATCAGAGTGGATCCTCTCCTTTTCTTTTCTTTTACTTTTCCTGTAAGGGAAGTGGGGAACCAATTAAAACTTATATGTGAAAGGTCATTGAATGTCCGTATATGTAGGTATGGTAGCTAAACTATAGCTTTATTCCTTTGTATGCCCTCTTGTCTTCTACCTCGAAAAACCATCCTACCCTCTCCTCCCAGAAAATGAAGAAAAAGAATTTCTTGGTTATGTAGTTGCATTGGTATTATGGATAGTAAACGTGCATGCTGAGGTAATATAGCAAACTTGGTATGCTTTTAGAGTTGAACATTTTCTATAAGAACTTCCAGAATGATACAATCAAATATAATAACGCACTTATTTCTTTAACAGCCCCATCTTCAGCGCACAAAGCTTTGTGACATGAAAGATGCTGAGCTTGATCCTCTTTATGTCAAGAAGAGGGAGCAATTAAAAGAAGTTGTAGCATCTATTATTCGTCCAAAAATTGTCCAGGGTAAATCTCTCACTGGGAAGGAGTTCGTATCTTTCCTTGAGCAGGTGATGATCCATCAATTATCCTCATTTGTAATACCTTTTGGATACTTATGACATTTTTTAAAACCTTTGCTCTTAATTGGTAATTTTGTTTCCAGATTCTTGAAGCATTGAATAAAGGGGAGATTCCATCCACAGGGTCCCTTGTGGAAGTCTTCAACAAGGGTATTCTGGAGCGGTGTCTGAAACTGTACAATGAGCGGACGGCTAACATGGTTTTACCAATGCCAGGGGAGTCTTTGCAAAAGGTTCATGAAGAACACAAAGAGGCAGCGATGAACCTCTTTGATGAACAGCATTTTGGTCGTCACCATGCAAAAAAATCAGTTGATAAATTGGACGAAGAGATTGAAAAGGTTTGACTTGATTGCAATAAAGCATAGTTTTGCGTAGTTCTCAGATTTATGCTTACTGCCACATCTTTGCAGGTGTATAAGAATATCTTGTTGGCGAATGAATATCAATCCTCAAAGCTGTGTGAGGCTTTATATACAAGATGTGAGGACAAAATGGACCATCTTCAGGTCCTCAAACTTCCTACGATGGCAAAGTTCAATGCTGGCTTCCTCCAATGCAACCAAAGCTTTCACAGTGAATGTGTCGGACCTTCTAAAATCAACTATGAAAAGCGGATGATCAAGGTTCAATACATTTAGTTTTTAGCACTTGGTTGCTCTTTTGTCAAAAAGATTTTCCTCAATATAGTAGTATATACTTCAGGTCTTATTGGTAATATTGCATTTAGTTGTGTTGGGAGAGAGCGGAAGGAGAAAGAAATATGGCGCATTTTACCAAGAAGCCCCTACCCTAGTAAAGGACAGTATACAATTTAACCCAAATTGTGAACCATGGATTGAGACTTTACCGTTTGTGGTGAATGTGGAAGTTAATTGCATCAATCAACAGATGAGAAAAAACATTCAGGAAGCTAGGCAGAAATTACCTTTTTACCGATAATTGACTATACAAATCTGGATCAGACACACACGTATTATCTTTGCAGTAAATGATACTCATATCCTTTTAGCCGAATAACAAAAGTAAGTTTCCTTTTTATCATCCCTTCTTGATGATTAGTCAAATCCTTTTCTAATAAAAGGATGGTGGGGCAAATCGGCCTTTTCCCTTCTCCTTTCTAAAGCAAAGGACTATGTCATCATTCTGATCGTGACTTGAAAAAAGAAAGAAGAGAAGGAACTTGTTGGCGTCCACATAACGGATTGCTTGCTTACCAAGCCATCCTGGCTTTTCGCTCCGTCCCTTACAATCAAGTAGCTGTCACTCCTCCAGTTCTATTATTACTGACTTGGCTTATTATTATAAAAACTACTCACTATCCAAATGAAAGACGATGGAAATCTTGTTGCTTTTGCATCTTACTTTGATCTTCATCAGTTGCACAGCCACTAAATATGGAAATTATTTGTCACCTATGTTCATGTATGAGATCATTTGCCTGCTCCTCTTTCAATATATTCTCTGGACTAGTTAATAATACTAGACTACATCCTCCTTCCAGTTATAAGAGAAAAAAATAATAGAAAGAATCGACACTTGGTCTGAATACTTGTAGCCTTTGGAATCAATTTAGTTGGAGGTGGCTCCTAAAAATATAAGGTCTCTCTGTGAGTTCATTGTTGAAATTAAGAAGCATGAGTTCTACCTCTCCCCCCTCCTCCCTGTATTAATTTATGTGCACATTAACCCCCCGAAACTGATTTTGCCTGCGCTATTACTAATAGCTTGTTTGGCCAAGCTTATATTTTGGCCAAAAGTGCTTTTTTGCCAAAATTAAAGTGTTTGGCCAAGCTTTTTGATGGAAAAAAAATGCTAGAGTAGAAGCAGAAGCAGTTTCGGAGAAGCAGAAAAAAGTAGCTTCTCTCCAAAAGCACTTTTTTGAAAAGCACTTTTGAGAAAAATTGCACTTAGAAGCACTTGCTTGGCCAAACACTAATTGTTGCTCAAAAGTGCTTTTCAAATTAATTAGCCAAACACAAATTACTTCTCACCAAAAGTACTTTTCTGAAAAGCACTTTTGAGAAAAGGGCTTTCCAAAATAAGTAGGTTTTAGAAGCTTGGCCAAAAGGCTATAAGACAATGCAAGTGATAACAACGAAAAGTTCCTTTACTTATGTATAATTAAGAGTCCCAGATGATAAATTTATCTATTGAACTAAGCACCTTTAGTCTTGGTCTCCAAATTTACCCATTTCGCCCGTCTATGTCTTGTTTATACATGCTTATTCATAATTTGTTTGTGATGTACTACGACTACAATTCTTGTTGTTTTTTCTTCCCCTCGTCCATTTCATATGGCCTATAATTGAATTGTGTATATCTACAAATTATGCAGATGTTGGAGAAGTCAAAGTCGTTATTTATTAAGGACTATAATAACAGACTCTTTAATTGGTTGGTGGCTTTTTCACTGTTCATGGTGGTGGTTGGACGATTCATCATAAAGTTTATTTTGGTCGAGATTGGTGCATGGATTCTCTTTATCTTCTTAGAAACATATACAAGGATGTTTTGGTCTGCAGAGTCACTTTACTACAATCCAGCGTGGCATTTTATTGTAGCTACTTGGGAAACACTTGTGTATAGTCCAATCCTTGATCTGGACAGGTACTGAAAATATTACCTTTTTTTTTTCCTGAAATTGTGTTGCTTTTAGGTGTCCTTTGTGAATCTCTTTGGTGTTTTCGCATCGTTACTATTTAGTAAATAAAACAGTACAAAGAGGGTTGCTCTATTTCCTCTCTTTTTCTGTGATCAGTAGAAGCAGTACAAGGTTGTTTATAGCAGCCATTAGACATGTTTCTCCTGACTAACTTTTTGAAGCAAAGTTGCTTTCTTTAAAATCCTTTTTGATAATGGGTTTGATTTTGTAATTGTTACGTAACAAGGCATATGATACTGGGTAGTATTGGTTAGGTCCCTCTTTTTCAATGGTCAAACTGTGAAAGAATTTTCCTTAGTTTGATGTGAACTAGCGTGAGCTGACATGACCTGGACCGAGGATGTTTTATAATATTTCCTTTTCTATCTTTTTGCTGCTGCAGGTGGGCGATCCCAATGTGTGTAATTGTTGTAATCTTTGTGATTTATTGGCGATGTTATGGGAGAAGGAAACATGGCCCCAGGTGGTTGTTACCCGTGTACAGCAATCCTAAAGACCAGCATAGAACAGAATAGTCAAACGGCAATATCATGTCCATTGCAAAGCTTCGCGAGCTTTATGTTTTAATGTCAAAAGCACGCTGGGTTTCTGGGGATAATGGATCTCAGTATACCCTTCGGTTCAACATGGAGCGGGAACCAGAGGAAGATCTGAACGGGTCTTGAGCTTTGTTGTAAAAGTTGGAAATATTTGTATCTTTTATCATTCATTAACTTTTACTGTAACACTGGTGTAATTTTCTATAACAATTAAAAGATGTAGTCAGAGAATTTCAGCTGGCAACTTTAGCCGCCACATATATTTAGGTGTCACAGGATTTGAGAGAGCACTGATATCACTCCGCTTGTTCTTGTAACCAATATATAGTTTTCTTCTCTATACATTGGGTACAAGTGCATTTTTTTCTGTGGATTAAGCAACGGTGTCCATTTTCTCCATTGCATAATCCTTCAGGCCGTTCTCTGAGGCTTGTTCATCTGCTAAATGCTAGTATATCAAAACGTTGCAAAATAAAAAGTTAGAATCCTTTCTAACAGAATAAGTTTGTTGAGTATCATTATTGAAGGCTCTTTTATACAATCCAGGAAGCACATATTCTCTAAACAAGGACTTATTCATTCAACATAAATATATTG
Source organism: Nicotiana knightiana (assembly GCA_005239525.1). NCBI lineage: Eukaryota > Viridiplantae > Streptophyta > Magnoliopsida > Solanales > Solanaceae > Nicotiana > Nicotiana knightiana. Next base: position 19,574 of record ML419109.1, on the reverse strand, counting down.
ATTAGAAAGATATAACAGAAAGCAGAAATGTTATATATTTCCTAGTAGAACTAGATTCTCTGGTACGAGATGCTAGATACCAACAATCCAAGTTGTGTTTATACGATATTAAATATCAAGGATAATTAATTATTATGAATAAATCTATAAGCCATAGCTTGTATCAGTTAGGTCAATAACTTAATCTATGCTGAGTAACTATATAAGCGATAGCTTGTACGTATGCATGAATCTATATATATACACATCACTGAACCAAAAGAAAAATATACTCACCACTTGAAAGACTGGGGAATTTGCAGTCGTACCCTATATCTGTGCCACCTTTTAACCTGTACCCTATTTTTAAAAATTATTGATTTGGTAGCCAGTTGACAAAAAATTCGTGATAATATGACAATTACACCCCTGACAAAAAATATAAAACCTGCATCACGCATTAATCGCGTGATCTGCAACCTCATTTGTGAAAAAAAAATCTCCTTCTCTCCTCTCAGCATCATTATCAAAAAACTAGAAACTTGTCCAGATTCATCTTCAGAATCACATTTGCATAAAGTTGTTTCACCTTGAAGCTCAAACTTCATGCTAATGTAGCATGAAGTTGTTTCATGTTGAAGCTAATATACTTCGTGCTAATATAGCATGAAGTTGTTTCACATTGAAGCTAAAACTTCATGCTAGTGCATGCTGAAGTTATTTATCCTGCAGTCTACAAGTTTGTCATGAGTTTTATTCGAAACTTCAGAATTTGCTAAAACTTCAAACAAAACATGCTTAAGTTTTTTAGTTCATTTGTGAAAATTTCATACTAAACATGCTTAAGTTTTTTTAGTTCATTTGCTAAAACTTCAGACCAAACATGCTTAAGTTTTTGTCTTGCAGTATATAATTTTCTAATGAGTTTTTGCTAATGCATGCTGAAATTATTTAGTTCATTTACTAAAACTTTAGACTAAACATGCTTAAGTTTTTTAGTTCATTTGCTAAAACTTCAGAGTAAACATGCTTAAGTTTTTGTCTTGCAGTATATAATTTTTTAATGAGTTTTTGTTAATGCATGTTGAAGTTGTTTAGTTCATTTGCTAAAACTTCACACCAAAACATGCTGAAGTTTTGTCCTGCAGTCTACAATTTTGTCATGAGCTTTATCCGAAACTTTAATCTAAACAAGCTGCATTCATTTGCTAAAACTTCAGACTAAACATGCTTAAGTTTTTGTCTTGCAGTATGTAATTTTCTAATAAGTTTTTTCTAACACATGCTGAAGTTATTTAGTTCATTTGTTAAAACTTCATACCAAAACATGCTGATGTATTGTCTTCGAGTCTATAGTTTTATCAATAGTCTTTTATTAAAGAAGGTCAAAATCATCTTTTTAAAATATTTTTAACCAAAAAAAGAATAAGTACGAATACAAACAAAACAGGTATAAATTAAAAAGAGGCGACCCTCGTGCAATTTTTACAGAAATTGTGCGGCTAAGATATGACTGATTGCATAACAGTAGAGTAACTCACATGTGATTTGGTAAAGAGTTGCAGAGCTTGTCAACTTTTAATAATTTGAGTTAGGCATTATTGGCATATTTAAAAGATGTTATACCTATTAGATAATAAAGTAGAGGTTTAGTTAAAAGTGGAAATGCTCGGACAAACAAGTAAGGCCAAATTCCATCAAAATATTAGTTTATGTCCAAACTTTATAACCACTTTCATGCCATTTGGCATTGATGTCATTTTTGCCATAAGCACTTGTTTGCTTCTACTTTAAAAACTCAAAATTCCACTACTAAAAAGTCAATTAGGATTTTCCACATTTTTTGTTTTCTATTTATTCCTAATAATGTTCTCGCTTATTTCCGTCATTTAGATTGGAAACAACGTTCCTTCTTACTCTTTTTGGCTATTTCAATCATTTCCTAGTTTATTCATATTCTTTTAATTTTGGTTCCCATGGTATTGAACTTCTACTAATTCCGACTTCCTATTAAAAAAAAAAAAAATACTTTCTACCAAGAAAATAAAATAAATTAACCATAGTTATTCAAGTCATCTTTTTTGCAAAAGCTATATGTATTAATTTTTTATGTACCAAAGAACGACTTTTCTGATTTCAAATAGTGAAAACTAAAAAAGGAGAAACTTTTTAGTCCCACTTGAGCAATAGGACTAAATTTAAACATAAAATAATAAAGTCTACATTTAAGCAAAGGTTTTTTTAACAGAAAAAAAAAAGCAAATATTTAAGCAATTGCTTTTGTTTGGTAACACTATTGGACTATATTTTTTATTAACCAAAGCTTTTTGGTGACACACCATTTTGGTTTTTATTTTCTTCATCGCTCTCACTGTTCTATAGAAAATATCAGCAACCAAACAAAACACACACAGAAACACTCAAAACACACACTTCCGTTTCTTTTCCTATATATGTACACAAGTACACTTGTGCGAGTAGTACTAAGTACTAGTTTGTACATCTACTATTACACATGTTTAAAAAAAAACACTTACTAATTGCTTTTCTGAGAAATTAAGGTGGTCGAGAAAAAAAAATCTGTTACAGCTATGGCTAACAACCCATCAGAGGGTCCTGATGATTTCTTTGACCAAATCTTGGGATTCCCAGCCTATAACGGAGCAGAACAAAATTTGGCGGGAAATGACGCCGGAGCAATACCGCCGGCGATGATGCTGCAACTAAACTCCGGCGATGGGTCGGGCCATTTTCCCGGAATGGGTCTTGGTGTTGGACTAGGTGGTGGTGGTGGTGGTGGTGGTGGCGGATACCATCATCCATCTCAGTCCGGTTCTTTTCCATTGGGGTTGAGTTTAGAGGGAGGGAAAAGTGGATTTATGAAGATGGATGATGCTTCAGCAGTACCCGGAAGGAGATTTAGGGATGATATTGTTGATAGCAGAGCTTCTTCTTCTGTCAGACCTGTAACTATTTCTCCTTCTTTCCTCTTTAGTCTGATAAAAAGAATCGATATCTTTCTAAATTTGGACAAGATTTAACTTTAAAAAATTTATTCTACCCTTGATCAGAAGCACTGACATATTTAAGATCACAAGTTTCAAACTTGTAACTGTTACTTAGGAGTATATCTTTTCTTGGTTTTTGGTTTTTAGCTTCTTGCTTTGTTCTTGGTTGCCTTGAAAAAAATGACTTTTTTTACTTGGAACTTTTTTTTAGCAAGTTGGTGTAGAGTGTAGAAAGCTTTTACCTTTCTGCTTTTTGTTCTTTCCTAGTTTTTCTGAATATATTTCTCGTTTGAAACTGGCATTTCTTAGCTCCATCTTATTTTTTGGGAATAAAAAATACAGAGGGAAAAAGTTCAGGATTTAAGTTGTATACAATGGTAGTGAATTTTTTTGTTTTTGGGGTTGTCAGTACAGTTTAACCTGTAATAGCTGGTTATTACTCTATTCCGAGTTAACATATCAAGCTTGCTCTGAAGATTTACATGTTGTAATAGGTCTAACTTAATTTATAGTGTAAAAAATCTATATGCACAAAAAACACAAGGTTTATGTATTTGTTGGTAAGTGGAAAGTTCACAATTCTTACTTTTATTTTTCTGTTTAAAGAATCAGGTATTTTGAAAACAAGGCTTATATTTTTGTATTCAAGCTAGAGATCATATAGGATAATTCATCTTGAGATTAGCATTGCTAGATTTAGAAAAGTGGAATTTCAAAATACACCTAGAGAAAGGGGCTAGATACAATGAAGAGTAACGGCAAGGTTCAACCTTTACAGGGTTTTCATGGCCAACCGATGCCTTCAATGCCGCATCCCCCAGCAATACGTCCAAGGGTGAGAGCAAGGCGAGGACAAGCTACTGATCCCCACAGCATTGCAGAGAGGGTATGATTTTCTTACAGCAATTGTGGTCTCTTGTATAGATAATGTGTATAGTATTCTAAAATTAAGCAGATTATTTTACAAGGGTCATATGTTCTTGTTGCTTCTAGTGTTTGGACCAAAGAAAATCATCTCCTCTTTTGGTTTTTTTATGGCTGCAACTTTTCACTATAGATGAATCAGGTTGAATTAAGCTCCTCGGCATGAAAGGTTATTTTCAAGGGAGATCTTCTAACTAAGTCATGTTATATTCTGTATATTGATAAAGAAAATTTTACTTTGTTCAATGTTCTACAAGCATGAGAAGTGACAGCCCCTAAGCCCAATGATTGTAAGTTGCCAAGAATGTTTTTTGGTAGAATTCAGTTCTATGTTAGGAAGTAAAAATCCTATTTCCGAGCAGGGGTGTAAGGTTTAATACTATGTATATAGGCCTGCTTCCTTAGTCTTCAATTGCTGTTACCTTACCATTCTAACAGATTTTATTTTTTAAACGCAGTTACGTAGAGAGAGGATAGCAGAAAGAATTAGAGCATTGCAAGAGTTGGTTCCCAGTGTCAATAAGGTCAGTTTTCTTCTTTTACAAAGTGAACTCCATTTCACTTATAATGAACCTCCTTTTGAAAGACATAAAGGAAGAGGGTAAAACATCTTTCTTGTCACCGTTTTCATTTCTGGGCTTTATGCATATGCCCAGGGTTCAGAAATGGTGGAAGAATATTTGAAGAGATTAGTAACACTGGCAACTCCCCACTTTTTTGGATCTGTTAAACTTATGATGCTTTTATTGATAGAGAAGCAATAGGGACTTGTAAAATGAAGAACTAAAAGACTCTTCTGTTCCTAAATAGTAGCGGCACATGGATATAACTTTCCCATTCGTACAGTTTTCCGATATTCTTGTGTCTTATAATTTGTGAGGAATAGTGTAAAAACGTGAAATTGATTTGTTAGTAACTTCATGTCCCGTTATTTCCTCCCCTAATTCCGTAGATTATGAGCATATTATTACGAGGATACTGCATGATGTTGTTTCTGGTCTCCATTTTAAGCTCGCTAGTCACTATTAGAAGGCATACATTTGGATATTTCGGTATAGTAAGGCGTGTTATATTAAGGAGATCTCCCATTTAGATTATTGGACCTGTCTTTCTCCATTGGTAATTAAGGGAGATTGGGGTCTCACATAATCTTAAAAGGTATAAGTTCAGTTGATGGCCATTTACGAAGATTACCACAACTTCCAAATGCTGAAAACGTGCAAAGATGGTGAACTCATAAACTGTTGCATGCTCAATTGAGGTGTCCTGTGCTTCAAATTGCCGACGGATGTCACAGAATAGAAGTCTATCAATAAGTAAAAGCATTACTGCATCATTTTCCCTAACTATTTTAACTCCGACATTTCCATCAGAGATTGTCAGCAGGCATTAACTATATTTGGCATGCTATGGTTACTGTGATTTAACGTTCTGTTAAGTTTTCTATATCAGTATTCATCAACTGTTCTTTCCTCTTTTTGTTGGTCATGCAGACTGATAGAGCCGTAATGCTTGATGAAATTGTAGATTATGTCAAGTTCCTACGCCTGCAAGTGAAGGTACGTTAAACCAGAGTCTTTTCAGAAGTTTCAGTCAGGGATCAGTCTAAACATTTTGAATCTATTGATGTTAATTTGGGTTGAGAAACTACTTCGGAAATCCATGTTGGTATTACCAATAAATATTCACAAGCTCCACATGACTAGTATTAAATTTAGCAATTATGTCATGAATGTAGTATTTCCAAGGTGCAGAAACTAGAATTTTGGCATGCTTGTATGTTCTTCATATAAAGTTTTGAAAATGTAAGTCTCTCTACGGAATATATGTTCACTTTGTTCTAAATTTCCTTCTGTAGAGCATAGTACTACGGCTGTACTATATTTTTGCATTGCCCTTTTCAGTGGATTTTCATTTCAAGAAATGTTTACCTCACGGAGATCCCATTTTTGTCGCTAAATTATACATAGTTGAATTTGGTGTCTATGTGTTTAAAAATTGGTTAGTGAACATCTTCCCTTAAGGATGGTGTTGGAAAAAAATAGTGAAATGAGATGGCCATAAAGGATCTCCACTCACATCATGGAAAACTTATCTTTCCTCTTTTGAGGGCCTCCTTTTGAATCAGTACTTTTTATTTTTATTTTTGCATTATTGCACATTTTGATGCTTTTTCTAAGTTATAAAATAATATATGATGCTACAGGTGTTGAGTATGAGTAGGTTGGGAGGAGCTGGTGCAGTGGCACCACTTGTTACAGACATTCCTATATCATCCGTAGAGGTTCTTTTTAATTATAATTAACTGATTAGACTACTCTTTTTGTGCTGAATTTGTCCAGCCTATCACTTAATACTTTTTAATTGTGTTTGTGTGGCTTGTCTTATTTAGGAAGAGAGCAGTGAAGGTGGAAATAACCAACCAGCCTGGGAAAAGTGGTCAAGTGATGGCACAGAAAGGCAAGTGGCCAAACTTATGGAAGAAAATGTTGGTTCTGCAATGCAATTTCTTCAGTCTAAAGCACTATGTATTATGCCTATTTCTCTTGCATCAGCAATTTACCACTCTCAACCTCCAGATACATCAAGTCTTATTAAGCCAGAAACTAATCCTCCTTCGTAGAGACCCTTATTAGAAAGCTGACTCGGACACCACGATTGTTAAAACTTATTAGGAAGGTGACAAAACCCTTATTCCTACCTTTACTTATTAAGTTCTACTACTACTATTTAGCTTTGTTGAAAGACAGGGTCCAATGTTATGTATAAAGTGTCCATTTTTCTGTCATTCATACAATATAATTCAAGCAGAAGAAGAGAAATTGTCAAAGTTTTCCTCATGTGATTGTGTTTTGTTGAGTAAAAGAAATGAATGGTGGGACTAGAGAATATAGTGGTGGATGTAGAAGCACTTGTATGGTGGGGGCTCTCTGTTTTGTTAGTGGATTTTGGGGCCCTTTAATACTATGACATAATTTATATGTAATAAATTAAAGTGTAATGTATTTCAGTGCTGGCGACAATAATATATACTAGTTTTTTTGTTTGCACCGTGTGATTGAGTGGCCTAATGTGAGATGAAAATTATGAGAGATTTCGATTCTAATTTCGGAGGCAAATAATCTTTTCTCTTTGTCTGTTGATATCCAGAGTTACTCGGTATTATGTTATGGAAGTAGTAAATATTAGTGGAATAGTTGAGATGTTCCAAATTACTCTCTTCATTCTAATTCTAATTTATATGTAGTTTGAATTGGGATGAAGTTTAAAAAAATAAATAAATTTTTTTGAAACTTGTGATTTAAAATATGTCATAGTATCTCTGCCTTTGATATTTTTTGGCTTTAAACATGTCATAATATTTATGTTAATTATTTTTAAATCTAAAAATATGTCATTCGTTTTAAAATAGACTAAAAATAAAAATGTATCATACAAACGGAAACGGATTATGTAATTCTAGTATTATCATTATCAAAAATAGTAGTTTTTGTTGTCCCCATGACCTAAGATTTATAGTCCAAGACAGGATTTTTTTTTTTTTATAGAAAAAATGGGTATTAATTTTGAGTTGTTTTCGATTTTTCAAAGCGTGCGTCGTTGGTTTGTGAAAGTGGTTTGACTTAATTCTCTAATTTCTCCTGAATCATTATTGAGATGCATCATTGGAGAGAGAATGAAAAAGGCAGCTCTGACGGAAAGCTGTTTCCCATTTTGCTTCTATACTTTATAGTAATATTTTCTTGCCTTATCATAATAATAATAATAATAACTTGGGATAATCCTTTTGAGTTGGTCCTATGATAGTAATTTGACTTGGACTCTAATTATTCTGCTCAAGTTCAACAATCAGAGACTTTGAAGGGGATTAGAATTTTGATGGCGGATTAAAACATGTGGGCAGACAATAAATTGCATCAGAAAAAAAAAAATCAAGATCGAAAAATATTGCGATAATCATAATATTTGATTTTAAATAATATGAGTATACAATCTTTATGAATCTCTTGATTCTTCTTTTCACTAGTAAATAAATTCAAAGGTCTTTGAGCTTGATCTTGAATTTATATTTGTTGCTTGAAACTTGTAGAGAAATTTAAGGCGTTTGATCCACGAACTCTCTCTTGCTTCTTGTTATAACTTCTGGTGTCTTTTCTGAGTTATGAAGACCCATATTTATAGTTGTGGGAGGGAAGAGTTATGATAAGAACAAACTCTTTTCGACCAATCAAACTGAAGTGTGACATGACCGTATTTGATTGGTCAGAACATGTCACTTGCACATGTGGCGCAATTTTATTAGTCTTTTAATGTGACTGGGCATGCTTTGTCATTTTGACATGTGGAACGATCCTATTGGCTCTTCTGTTTGACTTGGCGTGCCACGCCATTTGACACGTGACACCAAACTGGGCCTCTAGGAAGATGACATCTTCGGCTTAATGAAGCGGGCTCATCACTTTACCTCAATTAAATGAGTTGGCCCAATGAATTAAGACTTATTTATTTAATCTATATATATTTGACTTATATAATTAATTCAATTATATTAGCCCGTAGTATTTATTTGGACTAATATATCTTGAATTTAAAATATAATCCAAATTATTTTATGAATTTAATTTTAATAAGATTTATATGCTTACAAATGCCCCCTACTTCAAGACTTGTCAAATACTAATCTTCGAAGACTAGGCTTGAAGTGCATAATTTCTCTTTCACTTTGTATATTTAATGACGTGTTGTTTAATTTGAGTGTTTGGCAGCACACAAAAATGTTGCAAGGCCATCAGTTTCTTCTATGCAAATACCGAAAACATCTTGATTATAGTAAAACTATAAGCAACAATTTTATTTCACGTAAAATCCAAGAACCATGGCTGCTGCATGCACTGATTCTAAAATCACGCGTCTTCTCTGTGCTCAAGATAGCACTGACTTCACTCTTGTCTTTCTTATCTTTCTTTCTCTTCATGTGACTCAATTCATTTCTCTTCAATCACATACATGAGGATGCTTAAAGAGGTTTTCTTAGTTTTATTTGTTTCAACATTAGTTCTTATATGTTCAAGTGGATATGTGTTTTGCAATAATGAAACAAAGTCATCATCATCAACACTGAAGATTCTTTTGGAGATAAAGAAATCATCCGTTGATGGCGAAGAAAATGTTTTGAGAGGTTGGTCCGGAAACAATCGGAATCCAGTGTTGTTAAAGAATTTCATACTTATCCAAATTGATTTTAAATTAGAACCTTTTCTGGATTAGTACTTCTAACACGTATACACGCAGAGCAACTTTCCACTACTTAATTAAACTTCTACTTGGATTGTGGAACACATAGTATTATTATCATATCTAATTACCACATCCCAATTCATGTGGGAAACTAAATGTCGGAGCCGCCTAAACATTGATCCCACACCAGCACTTCATGTTTCAGTAGCCCCCTTGGAGATCTATATAAACCCCACATCTTTTGTAATTGAGTATACGTAGCGGCATCCTCAAAGTCAATTTTACTTCGACGTTCGGAAGCTGCGCAAAGGTAAAATTAATTTCTCTTCTATAGTTCTTATGTGTCTTCTTTTGTTTCCCTTTTTTTTTTGTAGGTAGAACGAGAAGGATGTGTTCGAGATGATCCATGCATGAAGAAGATAATCTTAGAGGGATAAGTACTTATTCTCTCCCAAATATCAGAGAGATTACTCTGATGGCCCGACTACCGGAGAGATTACTCTCAAAATGACACGATTACTGGAGAGATTACTCTCAATGTGTCCCGACTATCGGAGAGATTAGTCTCAATGTGGCCCGAATACCGGAGAGATTAGTCTCAATATGGCTCGACTACAGGAGAGATCAGTCTCAATGTGGCTCGACTACCGGAGAGATTACTCTCAATGTGACTCGACTACCGGAGAGATTACTCTCAATGTGGCTCGACTACTGGAGAGATTACTCTCGATGTGGCCCAACTATCAGAGATATTACTCGCGATGCGGCCCGACTATCAGTGACTATTTCATCCATTCAGACCTTTGTGCCCATTCTAATATTCTTGATTTGGATTTTGATGACCTTTTTTTCTTTTTTTGCAGCCCGAAGAGATGGCACATTTCAGAGACTATATATCTCATCTTCCTCCAAACTTAGATATCTCCTAATCGAGACTGAAGATGGCATAGAACAAACCAAGATTTTGGTTCACACCCCACAACTGGCCGGTATGCAGCCTTATGGCCTTCTTTGAGGAACTCCCTTTATGTAGAAAACTGGACCTTGGAGCACAAGTCAACTTCTAATCCATTGTCCAAGATGTGGTCTCTCCAAGCTCCAATCCATTGTCACGTAAACATTGCTAGCACCTTACCGAACTTAGGACGTCGCATAATTCAAGGCGAAGTACGTTGGGGAAACACAACAACAATTGAGGGTGAGAATCGTCATACTCCAGGATATTGGGAATGGGCTGAAGATGTACTTGGTAGAAGCCAACATACCCTAAGTACAACAAAGATTTATGATGCTGTCTGATCACGCTCAACTATGTCTTATAAAAAGACTAAACGGGCATTGCAAATATAATCCTGGGGTATTATGCCCAGAGTCGATCCCACAGGGAATTGACGTATCAAGCAGGCCGTTTAAATTAGTACTCAGCTGTCACCTGATGTTATTTAAATTACTAATACTAAATATTAACTAGGTTAAGGTATAAACAATTGTAATAAAAATCTAAGGTTATGGCTCCCCCCGCTGGTGAACTTACTTCTCGGATACTTCGTATAGCTTGATTAATCGA